>JAHDVE020003673.1:0-39168 GCA_022606495.2 Halesus radiatus | reverse complement strand
GACAAGTTAGTAGCAAAAATGCTTTGAAATGGTCCTCGGTGGGATTTGGTATTGCTATCCGGTATAAAAGCTATCTCCAGCTATCCTTTTCAAATGCAACTTTCCCAATGAACAATGTCAGATGCGAGTACATATTAGTAACTTTACATTAGAGCTGTTTAAAGTTTCGATTCTACGTTTTTATTGTTTTTAAAGAAATATAGTGTTGTTTTGGTATTTTGTACACAACCCCTATTTATTTTATTAAAAAAATCTATTATGGAAACTGTAAACAACTCTGATGCAAAGCAAATAAATGATAATACCTCCAGCTCCTGACACTTAATGGGGCAACATGCTACACTAACGCCCTCTAGCAGCCCACGTTATACAAATGGGATTTTTCCATACATTTTAATAGATTTTCTGTGAAATATATTTGTTAGCCTATGTATGATTTTACTCCTCTTTTGCTCGTGTATGTATATGTATTTTTTAAAGAGACTATTAGGATTATATTAACATTTAAAGCCTCGCTTCTTGCGAACTGTTTAAATTATTTACAAAGAGATTAAAATATTTACTATACAAGCAATACAGTCTGAAAGCCTATAGCCCGGGCCGCTAGAGGCACTAGTGTAGCATGTTGCCAGTATTTTGACCAAGCTACGAGTGTAATCAAGTATCATAGATGTCCGGGGGTACGTGTATGTGGTTTATTACCTTTTAAGATGTAAAAATATACGCAACATTGATGTTGCGAGGTAGAAGTGGGCAGTGTATAACTTTTTTTAAAAAAAGAAATGCAAATATTCCACTAAAAACCTGACAATATTTTAAAATCTCCTACTACCATCACAGTAAGCGGAGGATGTTGCTATTGTCGTGATGGAGGACCGGCCGAGGAATTGAACTAACGACGCCTGGGTAGGACCCAGACGTGATGCCAACCCAGCCACCGCCCTGGTGGTATTATTACTACCCTTATAGTATAGGCTACGCATTGTTAATGAATTTATTTTCTTTTTCCAGAGCGCAATGGAGGTGATGGTGGGAATAGCAGTGCTGGTGAACTGCGCCCTCATTGGTCTATCCGGTACAGTGCACCGAATGTTCCCTGAAGCCACGTCCATACAAACTATCCTAGTTATTGTCGCTCTTGAGGTATGTTATTATAAATTTCAATTATTTTATTAAGATTTTTTTTTCTTTGTTGTAGCTGAAGTACTCGCAGTTATTTATTTATTGAATTTGTACAAATATTTATAACATTACCGATTTTTAATCTAATTTATTATAATTGTACAGTTTATGCAGTGTATATGCAATGCCAAAAACCCTGTAAATGTGTTATAGTACATTAATTCCAGATTGATTTTTTTTGTGTCACCGTATTTAGGAAGTACGTAGCTCTCCCAACAGATAAATTACTAAATAAGTTTGTGCGGCTCACTCGACTGTACAGGATGTTGTGATGACGTCCTCGAGAGTGAGATTCTGATACAAAGAAGTTTATTTGAGCCAGAATCTCGCTTTTGAATATGTTATCGTTAAATGAAAGAAAAAATATTTAAGTAGAGTAATACCTCTACATACCTCTAAGGAGTGGTAATCGGTCATACCCAAAATATAGATATATGTGTATATAGTTAAGCATATCGTCGATAGAGACGCTAAAATAAAAATCTAAAACTTTCTTGTGAACTCTTTCAATGCACAAAATGTAAATTACTTTGTCTCCGATACCCTTAAAACTAGCGTGTTGTATAATTAATTATGAATGGTTTGGAGTAAATTTTTGAGGTTGTGGTGTTATCTCTACCCCTGCTCCTACCCAACCGTAGAAAGATAGATAGAAGATTCACAAAAATATTCATCGTTCCCTCCCCCCCCCCCCTCTCAGAGGTAGTCAACAATTGAGGTTGGTCTTATCTGCTTCCACTGTCATTCCACCTCTTCTCCAGTCTAGGTCGCTTATTTTATGTGTTCTTTGATTTGATTTGTCTATGTATTTTATGTTCAGCATGTGATGCTGGTGACTGTGCTGATGATCAAACTGGCTGTGCCGGAGCTGCCCTCGTGGCTGGCCACCGAGATGGCGAAAGTGGAGTTCCAGAGAAGGGAAGCCACCAGGACGATGCACACTCCGCTACAGGTGGGCTTTTTATTGGACACTTTTACTTACCTCCTTTATTAAGGTCCACTAATAATCCACACTGACTCAAACTCCACTTCAAGCATTTCTGTCATAAATTCGGGTGTGCTCAAAGTTCCACTTCTTCGCAATAAAAAATTGTGACAAGGGTGTAGAGCGAGTAGAGCGGTTGTTTGCTGTGAGTACTTGTACATTTCGTTTGTACTTACAAATAAAAACTATGTTATTACTAACTATTTTTCAGCGGCTACGAAGTCCATAAAGGCTGTAAAATTATATCATTTCACAAATTAAATTCTGAAATTTTATATATAACGGTGTTAATTGTTGAATTTAAACTTCTCATTTTTTGAGGCCAAAACCATTTGCAACCTCCACGGACTTGTGTTTTTTTCTTGCATATTCTCCGTTTAACTGTGTACCTACCTAATGATGTTCACCAAAGTTCTTCGTCTAATTATTAAGAATTGTGAAATCGT
Source organism: Halesus radiatus (assembly GCA_022606495.2). Lineage (NCBI taxonomy): Eukaryota > Metazoa > Arthropoda > Insecta > Trichoptera > Limnephilidae > Halesus > Halesus radiatus. Next base: position 36,555 of record JAHDVE020003673.1, on the reverse strand, counting down.
ACTATGTATTTAGCACTGACGTGCATTGCTCTATGACCAAAAGTAGGCTGTGTGTAGTTTTTCAAGTTCTGGTATGAATTGTGCGTTGGATTCTGATTTGAAAATGGCAATAATATTATCGTATTCCGCTGATTGGCCAAATGAATAAATGAGTGTACGTACAAGTTTCCCACTTGAAACACCTCAAAAATTAATACTAAAATGTTATATAAAGAAAGTACCTTCCCCTCCATACAATTATTTCATGAGGCTGAACTGTTAGATATAAGAATAGATATAAGAAAAACTTATTGTCCCTAAAATATATATTTTCAAGAAAAAACTATTCCCAAAAAACGAAAACCGCTTTAGTAACAGAATAAATAACGTACTTGAATTACCTTTGTGTAAAACTTAGCTTGCGCAGAGAAATGCTTTTTTTATTGCTCGTAAAATTTATAATTTACTGTCTACAGAATGTAAGTGTCCAAACATACTGTATTTAAACACATACAAAAATGTAAAAAAAAACTGGATTAAAACCAAAGTTATTAACCTTTTCCTCCTAAAATTGTATATTTTCCTCATTTTCTTTTCTTTTTTTGCATTTTCTTTTTCTTATTCAACTTATTTTCAACATCCGTGGATTAATACAAATATACTGCCACTAACTGATGCCAGGTATACTCATGCACTGACCTTGCGTATGTGGGATTTTTTTGTTTTATATACATTACACATAGGTTTATGTACATGTGTTCAGATGTATATATAAGTTAATATTAAAAAAAAAAAAAAAAATTCGTGAAAAAAATTCATTTTTATCAGAAATTTGTCACTTTTTTCATTTTATTTTTAGGGTTCGTTTTTATTAGGGTAAGTACAGCTATCAATCTTTATGGACTACACGCTACTGGTATGTAGCTATGAAAAGAAGAAAACTTCAACATTTTGGTCATATTAGGAGGGACGATAAATGCAAGCCTATTGATAATCTGATGGAAGATTGATGAAAGACGAAATAGAGGAAACTTTGATTGGAACGAGTGCTGTTCCCCAGAGTTGGACTGCAGGCTGCAGAGTGCAGGGTGCAGAGGGACGATTGCCCTGATGATAGCCAAACTCGAATAGGAGAGGGAACAAAGAAGAAGACCTAATAATGCTAATGTAAATAAAATATTTATTCTGTCTAGTTGGAGAGCGGTGGCAACTCCAGCGGTACCAGTCAAGAAGATCTTCTGGGGCTGGACCAGCCGAGGAGCTCGGTCTCTGATGAGGTGACCATCACCCCCGAAGAGCGGCTGCTGATCGGACGCTTCACGGTGCAGCCCGCCAAGTCTGGCATCCTGCAGCATGGCGGCGGCAGTGGTGCAGATGGGGAGGGAAGAGACGATGTATTTGGAGAGGCAGAGCCACTGCTAGCTTCCAGGACCGGCAGTCGGAGAGTGTCGGAAAGAGAAAGTTAGTATAATTATTGAGCGTACTAAAATTTTGTCGTGAAGTTTTCGAATGGACAGACCACCAAACATTTCAGTCTTGGCACACACTGCTTGCTTCATTCGCATTCATACGTCATCTCATATATGCTCTTCTGTTATTCTGACTCTTGACATGGCTTGACTCAATTATTTGGTTCACTTGATCTGCCATGTCTTCCTCGGGCATCCCCGTGTTCTTCTACCATTCACATTCGCATCATATATTCTCCTTAAACTACTTTCTTGCTAAAACCATCTCCTAACTAACTCATCCCTTTCTACTTGCCTAAACCACTTAAGCGTCCCTTTCTTAATCCTACTCATTACACTTACAGCAACCTTGCATACTTTACGAATCTCAATATTTTTCACACTGTCATACATGGTTTTATCATACATACGCCTCAGGGATCTCATTTTTACAGAATTTAGTTGACTTTCATCCTTTCTCTGCCAGTTCCATGCCTCACTGCCATACATCAGGGTTGGTGTCAACAACAATAGTTATTTGGCTAAGGAAGGTTGAAAGTGCTTAATAGTCACTAAACTTAAGTAAAGCCTTTTCAATGATCATAATGCTCAACTAAAGGGGTCTTCAATTGTCTATTGAAATGATGGAATATTTTTTGAAAATACATGTTTTTGTTTTTTTCAGGTGATGGCAGATCCCGCCAGAGCAGCATCGGGACACCTCCCCTCTCTAGCAGCCCCCGCCGCCCTCTCATCCCCGAGATCCCCGCCTTCAGAACCCGCAACACCCCCTCCCCCACCCGCAACCTGAACCTGCCACAGGTAACTAACACTACTACATTCTCCTCTCTGACCACTGAGCAGATAACTCCAAGAAGAGTGATCTATACCGATTTGAATGAAAATTGATGTCGCTAATTTACATTAGACCTTTCGACTCCTAGGCCCCAGACAGGTCAGTGAAATTGATTATCTGTTCAAGTAAGGCTTTGATGTTTAAAAATGCTTCATCAATTTCACCAGAAATAAGAAAAAATTAAGCTTACTTTGACCACAACATATTTCTATCGGTTTTTCTCTTAATGAATAAAAAATATAATGTATTGACTAATAGTGAATATTTTTATATTGTTTAATTAGCCAAGCAGTTCCAGTGGAGTTGAATCAGCTACCCCCGCCCGCAGCCCCCTCGTGGCGGAAATTCCTCCCTTCCGACCAAAGAAATCTCCCTCTCCAGAAAGGCACTGGTCGCATGTAAGTCTCAATATTCATTGATTGCAGCCTTGCAGATTGAAAAGTTCCCATTCAAAATGTGTCTTGTTTAGTAATGTTTATAATATGGAACTCCAGTCCATCTTCTAACTTAAATAACAGTTTTTTTTTAAAGTTCGTTTTCATAATTGAATTAATTCTCAAAATTTGATTTTTTTTAAACTGTGCGGTGAGTAGCAGTGACCGTGTGATGCCACATAAGCATCATATGGTCATACGAAATAAATTTACACAGAATGAATTTAAGCGCGAAAAACCGCATGACAACGTTCCAACTATACCAATGAAACAGGGTATTTTGATGAGATGGATTTTTATTCATTTTTGAATAGAGTTTTATAAATTCTACATATATGCATAATCAAACTTATATATTCAGAATCAGCATTTGTTTTGGCACACTTGCAATTTGTACAGGGGCAGCACTTGTGTACTATTGAAGCATCTACGGGCCCTATACAGTACGCCCAGTGTCTGAGAGGCTGACTTGACCTGACTCCCTTACATAATTCTAATTTTAGGTGTCATTCCTAAGATTTTTTCAACATACTCCAATTGGGGATACCATATTCCCACTGCCTCTAAACCGTTTGGATCAGTTGGAACTCTTGCGTGGTATTCATAAATATATATTTTTTTTAAATTAGCTGGTATCAATATTGTTCACACTTTAATTAATACTCTGCCACAAAACTATTTCATTAAAATGTAGTTCTTATTTATTGTTTATTGTTACAGGAGGCAGAACACCCTGGGGTGCACCTCACAGTGGGCACAGGGGGTGCGGAGTGGATCCCCCGGCCTCTGAGGGCGGCTGCTCTGGCCGCCAAGGAACCCCTGCATCGCTCCACTCACTGCATTCCCCCGCTGCCCTCCCTGAAACTGGAGCGCAAGGTGAAACAAAACTGATTAACTAATTACTTTTACTCCGCTGATTGACAATGATAACACTGACTATTTTTATTTACCGTTTTAGTGTTGTGCTTATTTGGCAAGTAGGTACATAATTTTCATTATATATATTTTCTGTTATTAGAAAAAAAAACATGGTACATAAATAAAATTGCCATAACTTAGTCAAATATCAACAAAATTTAATGATTATTTATGCAATTAAACATATAACGAATGATATCTTATGCATCTAATAAAAAACTGCAAATACTAAATATTTGAAAAAAATTAAATAATAGATATATATCGCTTCACAATTGTGACTTCTTGCGAAAAACCCGTGTAATCCCTTCTTACAGTGGGGCTCATATGCGGAAAATTCACTTTCTATTTGCATTCTTTTATTGCGATGGCCAATGATGACACTTCCGTCATCACTGGAGAGCGGAAAAAAGAGTGGAATTTTTTGCATTTTTTCACTGTTTTGCCTTCAAAATGCTTTTTTTATTAGGTTAGTGCAACTTTTGCCTTTTTCCGCTAAAAAAATCATAATTTCATCAAACGACAAATGTCGTATTTAACAATTGTCACCTTTATCAATTATCACAGTTAGTAAATATGGTTTTAATAAACAATATAACTCTTTGGGGCACATGGCTTGACCCAGCTATATTTTTTGCTAACACTTATGATTAAATTAAAAGTTTAATTGACGATCAGACCGACTCTTCCTCCACCGCTCTATCACACTCGAAAGATCTTTTTAAAAATAGGGAGTTAAAGAAAAAAAAAAAAAAAATGAGATCTCCGAGACGAATGTGTGGTAAAACCATGTATGATCGAGTGAAAAATGTTGAGATTCGTAAAGAATGCAAGGCTGATGTAAGCGTAGTGAGCAAGATTAAGAATGGGACACTTAAATGGTTTGGGCATGTAGAGCGAATGAACGAAGAAAGGAGTGTAAGGAGAATATATGACGCGAATGTGAATGGAAGAAGAAGCCGGGGACGCCCGAGGAAGACATGGCACGATCAAGTGAATCAAATACTCGAGTTGGGCCATGTCAGAAGTCGGAATAACAGAAGAGAATGTATGAGGCGTTGTATGAATGTGAATGAAGCAAGAAGTGTATGCCAAGATCGAGTTGTTTGGCGGTCCGTCCTCTCTGCCTACCCCTGCGGAGAAACGGTGTGATGGTTAGTTAGTTAGTTAGTTAGAGTTAAAGAAACATTTAACATTTTTAAAAACAAATTAATCTGTCATATCTGCAATACTATTAAGTTTAGAAAGTACATGTTTCTTGAAGAGAGCAAGTTGCTCTGACGAATAGATTTGAATCAGATTGCAAAAAAATCTTTGAAATAATCAGGTCGATTGTTCCAAATAAATTATCCTCAGTGATTAAAACTAATAAGGTTTTCAATGTTTTTTTTTAATATTTCGAACTTTTTTGTTGGTGACTTTGAAAATTACGTGAATGTGAATTAAAGACAAATTTTAATCTATAATTTAAATAAATATCCCTTTCAGGCCTGAATTTTTTTTGCGTTGATCTTAGAAGAAGGTCCTAAAAGGCATGTGTGAAAAACAATAGAAAAAATCCTAGCTCCACTCAAGGTTAACCTTTTGACGCGGGAAGTGCACCTCTGCGCCACATCTGATCCAAGGTCTCATCGTGTGTAATGTTGCTGTCATTTGATACATCGTCCGCAATAGACATGGTGAAATATATCGGTACAATTTATTATAACAGGATAAACAATAAATATAGTTATCAAGACACGCACCAACCGCAATACACCACTCGCAAAAGGAACACATTCTCTTTCAAGGACAAATGCACACTGAAGAACTAACCATCTTTTGCACCACACTATAACGGTTAAGTATGAATAATTCTAAGATCCAATCGATGATCAAAGTAATGAAACGTAAATAAACCGAAAGTGCAGCAATGATAACATAAATATTTTTTCAAACTAATAACATTTTAAAGTTTTTATTTATTGTAATTTTGTTCATTTTTTTATTCTTATTATTTCCCTCATTTGATTTGACTTTTAGCTAACTTTACTTAATATGTAAAAAAATAATGCTAAATGATGGCTTTAAAATATTGTTTTCTAAAAAGCAGAATTACGCACTTTACGAATTAAGCCGACGATATTGCATTTAATAATGCAAGTTCGTTACACCAGGTAATGGGTTTATTTGGATTCTCATGTTTACGATTACAAACAGTTCTTTGCCAGGATTTTCTTTTCAAATGATATTGTACATACTTTAGTGATTCAAATTAACTGTTAGATGGAATTGATTAATACATTATAATTATTGTCTGAAGTTTATGCTTATTCATAAACTTTTTTTTTAAATTATTTTTTCTACCTATGATGGATCTGGAGCTGGTGTCAATATAAAATAAGACAGCATTCTGATGCGCTCAGTAATTCCTATATTTGTGTTATTGCTTTATAAAATTATACCCCCGCTGCCTGTGTGGAAAACTAGCAAACTAACCCTTAATAATTTTTTATTTTTAGGAAATATCAGCAGCCAGTGGTGTAACAGGCTCTGACCCGGAATTGCTCGGGGCACGGAGTGTGACCCCCACCAGCACTCCCCATCCCCATTCCCATCCCCCTGCCCCTCACTCCTCCCCACCCACCGCCCCTGCCTCTGAGAACGTCACCTCCGCCTCCTCTGGGGAGGAAGATAAACCTAAAGGTTGGTGGAATTCACTTACGATGGGTCAACAAAATCTCATCTTATTATGAAACGAAAGAAGCAGGAGTTGGGTACCTACCGAAATCATACTTTTATTGTCCTAATTAAATAAAGATTTACTATTGTATGAAGCTATCACTCTGTGGATATCCATTATAATTAAATGAAATAATAAAACTTGTTTCAACCACTTTTTATTTTTAACGCCTAAAAAACCTATCTTGCAGCCATTTTAAATATTTTTATTGAAGGAAGCAATCACTTTGTGGCTTGACATTATAAATAAATAAGTCACATAATTTTATTTATTTATATATATATGTGTACATTCCTGAAGAAGGTCGAGTCCAACCGAAACCGGTCGAATGCAGAAATATATGTAAATGAATAAAATTATGTGACTTAAAAGAAAAACATTTTTCATTTGAATCATTTTAAATATGTTTCATTTCACCCCTCCCTCAATCTCTATCTCTTCCTCCACTCTTACTAATCCCTAGTCATGCCCCCACCCCCACTGTGACACCTAATATTTCTGTTCTGCCATGATTTTGTAATTTTGTTTAGTATATATTTTGCCCTGATCATGGAACGGTTGTTCCAAAACTGTTCGGCGTTAAAAATAAAAAGTTGTTTAAAATAAAGTTTTATTTTTACATTTAATTAAATAAAGATTTCTTTATAATATAATTCACTACGATGTTCTGTAATTTGGGATTCTATATTGCTAATGTTTGTGGTGTGCAAGATCGGGGAATATGTGCAATCTTGTGATAGTCTGTCTATGATCATACAATATATCGTCTCTAATGTAATTGCAGAAAAGAAGAAGCAGAGCCCTGCCACGGCGGCACTGGTGAAGAGGGCCCGCTCTGTGGCAATCTTCTCCCTGCGCCTCAGGAAGGCTCGGGAGGCTGCGGCCGCCAAGGCAGAAAATGCTCCTCCACCACCAAAGGTAAATATCCTAACCAACTTAACCAAACCTAATCTCCACTGTCATATCATGAATGATGTTCCTGTATTTTCTCATTGTAATTTTTTCTAATAATAGTTAGTTTCACAATATTCGAGATTAATTTACATACGAGCTGTGTTCAAAAGAAAAGGTGAATTTAGAATTTTTTCGAAAAGTATTTATTTATTCATCAATATCCATTTTCTCCCCTTCAAAGTAATCCCCCTCAGATATAATGCACTTATGCCAGCGCTTCTTCCAATCCTCGAAGCACTTCTGGAATGCGCTTTTCGGTATGGCCATCAGCTCGTTCTTCGATTCTGACTTTATCTCATCAATTGTGGCAAAACGCTTTCCTTTCATTGGTCTCTTCAGTTTCGGGAATAGAAAAAAGTCGCAGGGAGCCAAATCTGGTGAATACGGTGGTTGAGGCATGATTATGGTGTTGTTTTTGGCCAAATAATCACGAACAAGCATTGATGTGTGAGCTGGTGCATTATCGTGATGCAAAATCCATGATTTGTTTTTCCACAATTCCGATCGTTTGAGCCGTATTGCTTCACGCAAACGTTGCATAACTTCCTTGTAGTATTCCTTATTAACCGTACGACCTGTTGGCAAGAACTCATGATGCACCACGCCATTGTAATCGAAGAAAACAGTGAACAAAACCTTCACATTTGATCGAACTTGGCGTGCTTTTTTCGGTCTTGGCTCTTCTGGCCGCTTCCATTGGGATGATTGGGCCTTGGTTTCGACGTCATAACCATATACCCACGTTTCGTCACCAGTCACCCTTTTGAGCAAATCTGGATCGTCGTTGACGTCATTCAACAACTCCTGAGATACTAATGCGACGTTGCTTTTGCTCAAAATTTAGCAATTTCTGAACAAACTTCGCTGCCACACGTTTCATGCCCAAAACATCTGAGAAAATTGCATGGCATGAGCCGATTGATATGCCAACATCCTCTGCAACTTCCCTAATAGTGATTCGACGATTTTCCAAAACCATTTTCTTCACTGTTTCGATGTTTTCTTCGTTTGTTGACGTGGTTGCAACTCCAGGACGCTCATCGTCATTAACATCTTCTCGGCCTTCTGTAAAGCGTTTGTACCACTTATAAACACTTTTTTGAGACAAAGTAGACTCGCCGAATGCCACAGTCAACATTTTAAGTGCATTGGAGCACTTTATTCCATTTTTAATGCAAAATTTAATACATATTCTTTGATCCATTTTTTCAAAAGTAAATAATCGAATAACACACAAAAACGTGACTAACCTTTCCGGTCGTCAAAAACAAACCACTCATCCAAAATGACTGATAATGCTAACATATGATAAACATATGTGTACCAACATAACAAAAAAAAAATCGATAATCGAATGTACACAGCCCGCGAAAATTCAAAATTCGCCTTTTCTTTTGAACACATCTCGTACTTAATAATTATAAATTTCACAAATATGTAAATTGTTCCAGGCCCTACCGCCCCCCATGTACGGTGGAGAACTCAACCTAATTCCACTGGAACAATTGATTCACGTAGAGGATGTGATGCCACGCTCAACTTCTTGAATCACCATCACTTTATTTCACTCTTTCCAATGGTCACATTATGTACCTACTGTTATTTTCATCAATAATTTTTTTGTTTTTTTTTTTTACCCAATTTTTTTTCTTCTGAGAAGCATAATCATATGTAATACGGTGGTAAAACTGAACCTAACCTAACTTTTGTTTTTTGATATTCATGCTTTTTTCAGTATTTTTCTAATTATGCTCACGCAATAATTATTATTAAAAAACATATTATTTTGTGTAATTGGTATTTTTAGAAATTTTACGTACGTAGGTCGATTGATTATTTGATAGTAATTGTTAGATAAATGCAATAGTTAGACATTATCGTAGGATATGTATTAATTATTAATTTTATATAGCTTTTTTAGACAAAGTTTAGAAGCATTTTTGTATATTTATATGTAGATGTGACATATTCAAGTAGTTGCTCCAAGATAACCTAACCTAACTTTGCTACCTTTTCGATATTACGTAACAGTTCAACCACTAATAATTGGGCCCTAGACAGCTCATGCTGCTATGTATTTTTTTTTTCGTATTAGTTTGTGAAGACACAGTTTTCATAATATTTACAAGTGCATTTATTTTATTTTTATTCTTAACCTAAATATTTCTACTTCTTAGTGTTGTGATCTTGACATTCCTTTTAGTACTAATACATGTTAAATTCCTCTCATAATAAATGTTCCCTTGCAACTATCATTCTACCTAAAATTAGGCGCATTAACGAAATGACTGGTACGTATTTTCTTTGATCCGTACGTCATATTTATTTAAGAACGTTTTTGTTTTTTTTAGCTTTAGTATGCATTTTCTTTACTCTGTACGTCATATTTATTTAAGAACTATTTTATTAGCTTTTTCTGAACAAAGGTGGAACTTCTGATCTTGATGTACTCTATTTGATCACTCTGTTTTTACTAAACGATTCGGCTCCTACAATTTTGTTTTGCATTCCTTACACTTAACTCTTCTAGCACGAACTTTTAAAAAAACTGCAAATCCTTTGAAAATGTCAAACTTATAGCCAAACTGTGCAGCGCCACACATCGATACCTTAGTTCAATAGGGAAATAACTCAAAATTTCTGGGTTTTGAGTTAATGATGAAAAATGGTAAAGAAACCCCCCCTTTTCATATTTAAATAAAATAAAAAAAGTCTAATTCGTCCTAATTATATAGTCAGATAATTCTTTATGGAATTATAATAAAATCAGCAATTTCTTAGTTCAATGGAGAAGCATGTCAAATGTTTCGTTTGGAACTTAATAAATGTAGCCATTTACACCTATGATATGATAGGTTGATAAATTACTTACATTTTGCATCTATTGTTATGTTGTAGGTGGACAAAATAACTTTACATCGGAGCGATGTCTTTATGAAAAATGTTCAAATCCAATTTTCTCAAAATGAGGTATTTTGAGTTAGTTCCCTATTAAACTAAGGTATGATCGCTAGTGTAAACTAATTAGTCAAGAATAATTCTTCACAAGTAGTTACTAAAATTGTTAACAGACGGTGGTTTTCACACAATTATTTATTTTCTTGGTGATCAATTTTTGATACCGCAGTGCTTCAAAGAGTTAAATAATTATTTTTTCAACTGTAAAGAATATTTTTTATACAATGCTACTTTTTTAGCAACTCTAATCGAATTTCTGATCTTCCAATAAATATTCCATTAATCATAATAATACTAATATCTTCTCAAGTTGTGGCCTATTAGCATACATTTATTGCTCAAATCTATCGCTAATTGCATTAAAAAATACAACAATCATTTCTCAGCAAGTCTAAGGTTGGATTATTTGAACCTTTTTTTAATCAACCGTCAAGCATTATTGTCAGTCACACTGCTATCATTGGTACCCTATCAATATTTGATCAGATGCTGAAACACACCAAGAATCGGCTCTTAAGGCTAAACGAAACGTAATACGCAATCACAGATGGCACTAATTTAAATATTTTAGAAAAGAATACTTTTAGCACGTAATGCTTTTAAATATTGAAATGAATTGTTTGTTGGCAGGTGCGCAAACGCAATATGAAATGAAATTAATTATTACTATAGATTTAAAGCTCAAGTCTTTCAAAAAACTTATAAAAAAATTTATTGTAAAATTAACAATTTATTCCATTTCATATTCTGAATGTACACCTGCCAACAAACAATTCATTTCAATATATTTAAAAGCATTAGTGCTAAATGCGTTTTTTTCTTAAATATTTTAATTAGCGCCATCTGTGAGCGCGTATCGCGTTTCGTTTAACTTTATCAGGGAATTGTCAAAAAATCAAAATGGCGCTAATTGTTACTCAAATGTGACGGAGGTTTGAACAACCCATCCTAACATTGACTCATGGCTGCTAATGTACTTTTTAGCTGATAAAACTCTATATGCACTGCATACGGAATTTTAAAAATGCTTTGTCAATTAATTATTATAACAATTGATTTATACACCCTTTATAATAGAGGAAAACATTATTTTACTGCAGCTATTTCGAAGTTTTTTTTTTCAAAATTCTTTATTTACTAATTTATTAATTTGATAGATATTTCCGAACTTCTATGATATCTTCATATCATTTTCACCGCTTGTGGTCCAAACTTCACTTGTTCTACCGTAATTAAATATGTTCTCTTTTTAAATTTGTATACAAATCATAATTATGCGGAGAGCTTAATTAATAAATTGTTAAGTTTGCCATATTATGTCGAGAGTGTAAACATTGATGTTTAAAGATATATTTTTCTAGCAAAGTAATTGTTAGTTATGTATTCATTTTAAATACTTTGAAGTATAAATTAATAATTAGCTATTTAATATTGCAAAATGAGAAGAAGGTGATTAGTTTATGTTGAAGAATTTGTAATTTTCACAAAAATTATTTTTGTTTGAATATTTTTTTCTTTTTGATGTTGTGAAAAATGTTTTTTGCTGCTCACATATGGACAGACAAAAATTAAAATAACAGTCAAATAATTTTTTTTTTAAATCAAACCTTAATCTGATATCCCCAAGCATTTGAAAATATTCCTACATGACATCCTCCATCACCTTTGATTGACGAACAAATCGATGATTAGTATCTTTTTGACATTTTTACATTTCCCGTTAATCGCTGATGTTCGGCCAGTTTCAGCTTTTCTCGATTTTATCCCCAATCAAATGTGATAGGTTTGAACATCCCAAACTTAGCATTTTTCACAACGTTATTTCATCGGAATATTTGATGAATGTTTGATTGTTTCATGTTGTATTGTAATTTTCTTTTATTATGTATGAGTAGCTAGCGAGAAACTTGCTGTGTTCTATTGTTTAGAAAAAAGAGTGCATTGTCTTTTGCTTTTGTAAAATAATGTGTTATAACCGAAAAGAATAGCAAATAGTCTACAAAGGGAAACATTTAGAGAGTGTTTCTAATACTAATTCTAATTTACAATAGTTATACTCGTATAATACAACAAATCCTGTTAGTAATAAAAACTAGTCTGCTAGGTTCAAAATATAAACATAGTATGTAGTTTAAATAGATAGCTAGTTGGTTTGTTATTATTATCAATGGATGAAGTTAAGTATTGAGTCTAATCACAAATGTTCACGAAAGCGTCAAGAGTATAAGCACCAATTATTCTTAAGAATTATCAAGAGTCTACGAATCAATTATTCTTGAGAATCATCAAGAGTCGAAGAATTTATTATTAATATTTAGAATCATCAAGAACCAATTATTCTTGAGAAGCATCTAGTGTCTTTGAATCAATTATCCTTGGAGTATCAAGGGTCTTGAATCAATTATTCATGAGTATTATCAAGAGTCTAAGCATCAATAATCGCTATCAAGTGTCAAAAATCTAAGAATCAATTACTTGCGGGATGCATCAAGTTTCTAAGAATCAGTTATACCTTAGAAGTGTCAAGAGTCTACGAATCAATTATTATCCTCGAGAAGTGTCGAGTGTTTAAGAATCAATCAATTACCCTTGATAAGTGTCAAGTGTTTTAGAATCACCGATCCTTAAAATTGTCAAGTACCTACAAATCAATCATACTTGAGAAGCATCACTATTCCAGGGATCAATTATCCTTGAGAAGCATCATGATGTTCATAAATTGAATTAATAACAATATCATTTGACCGGTCAGTGACTGAGTTGGCATCGCATCTGGGTCCCACCCAGGTGTCGTGAGTCCAATTCTTCAGCTGGCTAAGTCCTCCATCACAACACAAGCAACATCTTCTGCTTACTGTGATGGTAATAGGATATTTTCAAATATTTTCAGGTTATTCGTAACCCGGGAATGTTTGTCTTTCTTTAAAAATAAATAAATCATTGTTATGTTTTTCCTCCAATAATCCATTAACCAAGAATTGAAGAACCAGTTCCGTTGCCTTCACAGTAAAATTGGAACATATTCAAGCATTGTGAAAAATCTACTAAGAAAGTGCCTACCATATTTTGGTTACAATAAATTAGTATCCTAAGTTTTCTCTATCTGCTTTATGTCAATACTTAGCTTCGTCCACATTTACCCGTGGTTTTATAACAGTATTTATGGCGCTCCAAATAAACCTGTTAGTTATAAGTGCGGCCTAGAATTTTAGGTACTAGATACATAAATGGTAACAATACTTTTAATTATTTTCAGTCTTAATGTTGTTATATAGGTTATGAGTGCTTTATCCATTTTCATTTTATTGCATACATCTCCTTATTGCATACATGCTCTTATTGCATACATCCCCTTATTGACGTTGGTGTGCATTATAATATAATAATTTTCTATTGTCAAAGGGTGTTTTGCCGCAACCAGGATTTGAACACTCTGATCTTTTGATAACCCGTCAACTGCTCTACCCAACTGAGCCGGCGATGGTCAAGAAGCAGTTGGTTATTAGTGGCAAGTGGAAAGCTCAGTGGTTTAGAGCAGTTACCAGGTTTGCGAAATATCCCGACGTTGAAATTCCGACCACGGCAATAATCTTATTTATTATGTGATAATTTGTATAATTTCAATACGTATATGGAAATGTTGTAAAAGCATTTCCCAATGTTCAAATTTTTTCTGTATTTCGTGTACTGAGTATTTGAAGCATTTGAAATTATTTTTCATTTTGTCAAAAATTTTGCCTTATCCACTTTGTCTTATTGTCTTGCCTAAAAACTTGAGCTAATACTTACGAGGTATTTTATAAAATTTGATTTACGACTTTACTCTATCCATCGAAATGAAATGCTTTAATTATATGAACTCTTTTTCTATGTCAAAAATCCTCAAAAATAATTACCTATTTGCTGCTAAAATTGGTGGCTTTCAGTTTTGGAGACTTTTAAATACAGTCTTTTAATCCTATACGCTGACATAACGAAAATTCTTACTGTCTATTATGCAAAAATAATTAGTTCTTGCCTTAATGCATTAAAAAGCTTTAATAATTAGGCTTCCCAATCAGCGATTTACGGTAAATATGATCATCAATAATATAGGTATCAACCTGAAGTGTTTTATGTATGCTGTACTTCTGGAAATAGAAAGGTATCAACGAATGATAATGATAACAGATGTGGTAAGAAATGACATGAAGATTAGTTGAGATAAACTTTTACCTTTTGAACCAAAATGATGAGGAAAAATGAACAGAGTTTTTTTTATAGCAGTTGCATCTCTCATCCATAAAAAGTCATTAACAGCCGTCCTTTTTCAACTTATTCAAAGAACTATATTTTTGAATAGATCTATAAAGCAACACTACGACTGAATGCAAGCCTATCACTATGATATACTCCAATTTAAATAGTATAAAGAAGAATTTCGGTTTCGGTGGTGCAAAGTCTTGCAGAGGTATTGCACAGCAACAAATGATTCGAATTTCCTTTTTAATGTGGAAAAGTACCTACCTCATCACATTTAAAAACTCAAAAAAATTCATGTTTCTAACAACTTTGAAATATGCAACTCCTTTTTTCCGGCAAAAACATATTTCTTGCTGTACCTCTGCTAGAACACTTTCTTTTACTTAACATATCAACTTTGTATACTTACATACTTTCTGAACGTCAAACAATGTGGCTTGTGATTCTCAAACTCACACGAGTCCTTCAAATTATTATATTTACCTGATTTACTTGCAATTATCTATTGTATGTACTTATCTGTTAGCCTTTTAGTGATGCAATTAATGTTAACAACTGGTATTACATGATTAATTTTCAATTTAAAAAAAAAACCTTTTCAATTTGCCGCTTACGTTATGTTAGTTTTAGCATTATTTTAAGATAACAATAGTAATGAATATACCTTACTAATAGAGAAAATAGGATAACTTAACGTTATTTACGAGTGTTGAAGCATTATTTGTACCTCACCATTTAAAATATGTGCGTAGATTTGTAATATGTAATTGTGTGAAAGAAATGTTGTTCAAGAAAGATTTGAAAAGTGCTCTTACGGTAGATACTAAAATAAATACATTATGTGACAATTATATATTTTAATAACTTTGTCACTGGTTAGGAAATGAATCATGACAAAACATAACATAATCTCTTTATATTTAATCATTTCCATCTTTTGTTTTACGAGCATTATAATGTACCTGATTTAATGATCAATTGATTATGATGACAATTTTTGAAAAATGATGTCTTGTTTTGTTTCTCTTTTATTTAATTAAACACCGTGTTACTTATCTTGTTCTTTCGTAAAATATGGAGAGACTAATCAATTAACTAAAATGATGCCTGCATTGGAGATTAATTAAAAAATTGCAACTCCACTAAACATAATTTTAACGTGCGAGAATACAATCATTCGGAGAACGATCGAACAAGATTTTTATATATATTTTTTTAATTTACATTTCTCATTTACAATGGCTTTTGTCATGATTCTATAATATTTGAGCAACATTTCTATTGCATTAGAGAGTAGGTAAAAATCTGTGGTAGGTAGAACTCAACATTGAAATGTTTTAGATGGTAGGATCTAACAATTATTAATATACTTTAATAACTAAGGCCGGCCATACACACGTAACTGTATTTTTTTTCTATTTTAATAAAATAACTTTAATAATTTTATTACTAAATTCTGCAAGGATTTTAGTTTTTTTTATTATTCTGACAGCTGTTTTGGCATTCAAGGCCATTTTCAAACTGTGGTTAGGCCATGCGATGACTTACTTATATAATTTTATCTATCTTTAATAAATAAAATAAGAAAAATGATCTATTTACCACTCATATTTAAATTCATTGCCGTAATTGCATCGACGTCATTATAAAACAATTAAGAAAAATCTGTCATCATTAAAAGTGGGGAAAACATCTTTCAAATATAAGTACGTCACGGAATAAATAATTTTAATTATCACAATTATTTTCCTAGTAAATCGGTGTTTACCGAATATATTAATAAATCACTAAATGAATTAAAAATTACTTTGCATTCACCACTTTATTACTATATACATATCAACATGTTTCGAAAGTGATGCTTTCCTCATCAGGAATATATAGAATACAACTTATATAATATATTAATAAAGTGGTTAGTACGAAGTAATTTTTAATTCATTTATTAATGATGTCGCCACAAAGTGAATACCAATCTTTTGAAGAAATTATATTTATAAATCATTTGATGCACCATAATAATTAATATTGGGTGGGAATAAATAAAGTCATATAAGTAAGTCGTCGCAATGTGGCCTTACCACAGTTTGAAAATGGCTTTGAACACTATATTATTAATTATTTTTATAAACAATAATTATTAGCCTGAAACATTCATCCAAATTGAAAAAACCTTCCGAGAAAAGATAAATGTCGCCGACAGGACTCGAACCTGCACCCTTCTGATAGCCGGTCAGATGCTCTACCGTTGAGCTACGTCGGCTTATCGCAAACCCGCCAAGTTAATCAATATATACTAGTGTTTCATTCAATAATTACTGTTTTTATTATGTTTCACCTGTAAACAACCAACTTTATTAGTATGAGAAAGGCTTGTAACGGCTAAATCCCTCAATAGATGGCGTCGAGACAAATTATGTCTACATTTAATTTAAAACTTTAGTTTATCAATTAATAAAAACTATATTATTATATTTATTTCTTTAAATTTAAAAAATAAATAAAATGAAATGGAGTTTTATGAATTAAACACAACAACAATTAATACATAACTGTATACTTGACAAGTATGTTTGACTTGTGCAAAATTCAAGTCTTCGGCTCAAGTATACAGTACACGTTGGCCAGTCTAAAAATATTTTGTTAACAATTAGGTTTTCTTTGACACAAGTGATTACAATTCGTAGATTTTTTTGCAGCTTGTTTAAGGAATAATAAATAAGACAATTAAATTACGTCTCGTCAAGAATATATTGTGAAAAATGACTCCGTCTTTTGTAATAATCGTAATTTATGAATCAACAAATATCTAGTAGGAGAAGTAATAACGTAATATTGGCCTAAGAAATAGTTTATTTTGCAGAAATTAAAACTGTAAAATGTGTTAATTTTGGCCAAATCAAATGCCTAATGAAATTCATCGATGTCCGTCATTTTAAATTGTTAATTATTTTGTTTTAATTAGCAAGACATAAACACATTGTACACATTATTATGATATACCTGCTAACATTTAATTTACGCACTTCGATTCTAGCGACCAATTTCTCGTAAAAATTTTACACAATCTAATATTCAATCGAAAATCTAAACTATAAAATACCAAAATATCTAAAATACAACTCTCATAAATATTTTTTTTATCGATTTCCAAGTTTTGGTTTCCATTTTACATTAGCTAAATAACTTTAGCTGACTAAATTTCGTAAATACTTCAATATTCATTATGAGGTAAATATTAGTAAATCTAAAATAGAAATTAAAACATAAATAAATTCATATAAAAATGTTTTTCTAATGCAAATATCGCACAAGAGGCCCAAGTGTCCGGAGCCAGTGGGACTATGGCATCCCTAATTATGGTATGTTGCAAGGCTGAAGGAAACGGAGGAGCGATGGAGATGGAGAAGGTGAATGTTGGGAGGTATCTGGGTATTCAGATCTGGTCACCAAACATGACTAAAGCTATTTCAAGTAACTCTTCGATTCTGACTTTGTCTTTCACCAGGGCGATACTGAGAGTATCTACCACTCTGTTTAAGTTAGGTTAGGAGAGCTGCTATATCGTAGATCTTCAAATGAATATTCGATTGCGCAATACTGTTACAAGAATATGGTCCATGGTATGGAATGTCATTAAAATGTATTGTTTTTATTGAACCTCGATTCAATTCGCAATTTTCAACATATCTTCTCACAGAAATGGTCCAAAAGTTGTTTACTGAATGTACTTATTTTGGTAACGAACCGTATCGCTTGTGTTTTGAACAAAATGCTTGATAATTGTTGATTAATTAAGGTAAACATATAACTTGCACAAGTTGTTGAGGTTAGAATTTAGAATTCGGCCTTCACGCGATATTTGATGTAAAATAATATTTGTTTCGTTTTTTAGTTCAATTTGATATGAAAATTATAATTGGAACCGTTAATGCTTTTAATAATAAATGTGTTTAATAAATGGACTGTTTTATTTATCTGGTACCCTTCTCTAATACCAAAACATATAACAGAGCTACCCTTACAGGTGAGGGGAACACACCAACAAGAGCCGGTGCATGGGTGGGCATGGGCGTCTCCATTTCTGTGATTTGCGAATAAATGAATCTGACAGTCTGCGGGCAACTCACATTGCAGTACTCGTATTTTATTCTTTGAAAATAAAATCTGCTCGCCAACAAGACGTCCTTTTTACAATGATGCCAGAATTCCTCGCTTTATTTATCCGTCCCTAGCCATAACTACAAATTTCAGATGTGGTGAAAAACTTTTGGCTTGTTTACAAAAACCAAAAGAGTTTATTTAGTTTTACCCTTTTACAATTGTTTTATAATTTACTTAGCACAGTAAATGTTCTTGTGAACGCCCAGGCGTTGCTATACATTCCAATTTGATAATATCAGGGTCACTTAATGTGATCATGTTATACTGAATACTCTTAAAATGATGTTAAATAACTCTTTCCTGTGGAAAGTAATGCGATATTTGTAATTATTCTCTTTACTAATTGCTGTGTTTTTCCATTAAATGTCCTGATGAGCGCTAGACGCCATCTGGAACGGACGATATCTAAATATGAGAATATGCGGTGAGTGCCCACAATTTACGCACCACGAAGATTTGCTCTAAAAATCACCTCAAGGGCGCTGTATAAATATTTCCCTTTATTCTCTATCTAATTATGTACAAACAGATACAGAAAAACACACTTACCTGGCAGGTCGCTTAGGAGCAGAACACAGTTGTAGTAGAAAATTTAAGATTAGAAAAGATATGATTTTTACAGTTGCTATTTTATCCTCTTTTTTCTATTGATATTTATTAGAAGATTGGTGGCACAAAAAGAGTTGGTATTTATTTGAAATATTTATAATTTTTAGGACTGGAGAATATTTATAAAATGACCTTAAAAAGCTTGGGAAGTTTTTTATTGATATTAACTTTTTTTTTTACACATTTAGTTATTTACAGTCTTGCGGGCTGTGGACGCATTTGCGCACCGGTGCGTGAAATTTTTTTACTTATTCTGTAAGTGACTTTGGGCAAGTACTAACCCTCTAGCCTGGCTAAGCAATTTACGCAAAAACGGCGCCACACAAATCATCCAATTATTATTATTATTTCTTCCATTTTTTTTTTTCAGATATTTACTATTGCATAATTAAGAACATTGTTTACATGGTAATAATAGTGTGTATTTAAGTACTAAAAATGTTTTTTTATTTATTTAAATAATCCTTTTAGTTTCTTTTTTTAGTTTAATACCTCCCTAATTGAGAAATTCTCGTGTTTAGAGAGGGATTACTAATATTTATTGTTACATATTTAATAATTTCAACAGTACTACCATGAACTTGATGTTCTGGTGTCTATACACTAATTTTAAAAAAATAAAAGGAATTTTTTAGAAATAAAATATATCTATATAATGTTATAAACATATATACATGTTTTCCAAGTGAACTTGTAATATACACATAAAATCAGTTTCTTGTAGAATGTATTAGTTTTTTCTTAAAAAATCCATAATTTTGTTCATCTTGTATATCTTTGGGAAGTTCGTTAAAACATTTTATGGCAGAATGTTTGTAATGGTGTTATGGATATGATTGTCTGAAAAGATGAGTTTTAAAGTTGGTACTACTATCCCGGCGGAAACATCCAGGGATAACACACCTTTGGAGCCGTTCAAAAAAAATATGGCCAACAAAACATCGCCTTTGACCGCCGCTCAAACGCCTACTAATCGAGAAGACCTTCAGGATTTAGTCATGAACAAAACTACCAACTTGGAAAAAAAACAAGATGATATCATGGAACAGAATAATAAAATACTTGAAAGTATTCAGTTCATGAGTGCGCAGTACGAGGACTTACTGACTAGAATCCGCGAGGTTGAGCTCCGTAATGATGAGCTTTCAACAAAGAACTCAGCTTTAGGAGCCAGAATTGTGGTGCTCGAAAATGGCGCAGAATTCCAGGAACAAACTCTCAAGGCCAATAATTTGGAAATTAGAGGTATCCCAGAAACCGAAGGCGAAATTTTGAAAGACGTTATTTTTAACATTTGTCAAACAACGATCTTAAAAGTTTAAATAATTATTGTTGGAATTCTTATAATTTAAAAATAATTCATCAAAATATCAGAAGTATTTCATCAAACATTGATGATTTCTTGATATTTCTTGATCAATTTACTTATACTTTCGATGTCATAATATTATCGGAATGTTGGATCCATAAAGATTATACCTCTAAAATCATAAACACTTACACAGAATATCACACAACTAAAAATATTAATAAATCTAGCGGGATTGTCGTTTACATAAGGGACGGAATTCAAGCGCAAGTCGATGAAATTGCATTATCTCAGGCAAACTGTCTAAAAATTGTACTGAATAATTATTTATGTGTTTTAGCAATATATAGATCACCATCTTTTTAAAACAGTGACACTTTTTTGAATTCGCTTCAATCAACCATCAACAGTTCTAAAAAATTTACACGTCAAATCATTATAGGCGATCTCAATATTAGTACTATTCCTCAATATCACCAACAATCAAACGATTATTTATGTCTTCTTACCGAAAACGGCTTTATTCAGACAATCAACACTGCTACTCGTGTACAGGGTGCGACTAAATCCTGTTTAGACCATACAAATGTAAAAAATATTAACTTTATTGAGTCATTTGTTATTCACACATCGATTTCGGATCACTATACTATAGCCCTCTGCCTCAAAGTTAAACCTCCCCCAACTGCTAAAATTAAATACGTCCCTCGAATAAACTACACTAATTTACTTGAGGACTTGCGTTCAGAAAACTGGCAAAACGTATTTGACCAAATTGACAAGAACATTTCGATGAAGGAATTCACTAGTAAACTACATTCATATATATCTAAACATACTAGTAAGAAACTCATATCAAACAGCCAGTTTAAACTCACGCCCTGGATCTCTCCTGGCCTTGTTAAATCTATCCACAGAAGGAACCAACTTCATGAAAAGGCGAAAAGGTGTCCAGATAATATTTCAGTACAAGCCCATTACAAAAAATACAGGCACTTATGTAAAAATTTTAATTAAATCTACGAAGGAAAATTATTACAAAAAGTTCATTTATGAAAATACATACTCTCCAAAACGTTTATGGGAAGCATTTCGTGATATTAGTAAAACAAAAAACAGAAGTCTTCCGATATAAAAACATTGAATATCAATAACATAAACTCTTCCAATCCCAAAAATATGGCGAATTTTGCTAATGAGTATTTCACATCAGTGGGAGCCACACTTGCAAAAAAAATTATTTTAAAATGTAATAAATGTGAAACCGAACTCGCCAACTTAATCACCTCTAATCTTGAGCATAAAATAAACAATATTCAAACAACAACAAACAAAGTCTTAAAAATAATAGACGACCTAAAGACATCGAATGCTTGTGGACCTGATAAAGTCTCAACAAATTTGCAAAGTAATAAAATCATTCATTGCACCTCCGATTGCGTTCATTTCTAATCTAAACTTCCAATCGGGCATATTCCCTGATCATTTAAAACTCTCAATTATTACATTGATTCACAAAAACGGAGATAAGTCGCAGATTCAAAATTACCAGCCAATATCTCTGCTAAACTCGGTCTCAAAAATCATTGGAAAAATTGTTAAGAACCGTCTCACCCTTTACCTTGAACAAAATAACATACTTTCTAAGAGACAATATGGCTTCCGACCAGGATTAGGTACCGAAAATGCTATCTCTAAACTGACGAAAATCATCTCCAATAATATTGATGGAGGAATTAAATGCATCGCGATCTTCCTGGATTTAGCTAAAGCTTTTGACACTATCTCGCATAAAATTCTTTTGAAAAAACTACAGCTAATCGGTATACAGGGGCAACTATTTAAATGGCTGGGTAGTTACTTAGAAAGCAGAAGCCAAAGAGTCAATATCAATGATACTCTAAGCGATCCAGCCAATATTTTATTTGGTGTACCACAAGCAAGTACTTTAGGGCCTATTTTGTTCAATATTTACATCAATAACCTATGTAACAGTAACCTTGCGGATCATATCATTACCTTTGCTGATGATACAATCTTGATTTATGAAGGCAAAAACTGGAACGAAGTTCATAGTAAAGTAGAAATTGGTATAAACAAGGTTATGCAATGGTTAGACAATAACCTTCTTCGCTCAATACGGATAAAACCAAATTCATACATTTCAGTGCAACGCAAGCGGGACAACCCAAAGAAATGCTAATCATTACTGCTCACCTTTGCAATGAAATAAATACTTGTACTTGCAATAACTTAGAATACGTGGATAGTTTAAAATAATTAGGAATCATTATTGATAAATTCCTGAGATGGGAAGAACACGTCAACTCAACTGCCACAAAAGTCAGAAAACTCACCAACCTTTTCATGACTATTAGAAATGTTCTATATGTAAAAGATCTAAACTCAATATATTATGCCATGTATAATTCTTTACTCGAATATGCATCCTTGGCATGGGGCGGTTGTGCCAAAACAATTTTGGAACCCCTGGCAAAAGCGCAGAAATCCCTAATAAGAGTCATCCTTAAAAAACCCTTCAGGTACCCCAGTGATGAATTATTCAAAGAAAAGCAAGTTCTTGATGTCAGACAACTGTATATCAGAAAAATTGTATTACACACACATAAACAACGTCACCACTACCCATCTATCGACCATTATCATGACACCAGACACTCAAGAAGTAATCCAATAGTTTCAACAAAAACCATGACATCCCTTGCTCAAAGACAATTTTCATACTTAGGACCAAAATTGTTCAACATAATACCTGATACATGGAAAATGAAAAGTACAAACGTCGTGCGTAAACTGATCAATGTATGGCTTCTAGACTTCGGAACGGTCAAAAGCGAACATATGCTCATTAATAGCTATGTACAATTTTAATAAAACCTTCATATTTAATTAATTACTACTATACACTAAATTTAAAAAAAAATCCACATCATACTTTAATCTTTTATTCTTTAAACTTTCATACTTTACATTTTAAACTTGTACATCTCAATTGTAATTCATTATTACTCCACACTAATTTAAAAAATACATATCATACTTTCGTCTCTTATGCTTTAATCTTTCATTTTTCATACTTTACACTTTTACATCTCATGCGTAATTCATTATATATGAGATGCAGTAAATTAAAAAATGCATATCATACTATAAACTTTTTTACTCCAAACTTCTATACTTTATACTTAAACTTTTACATCTTATATGTAATTCATTAATACTCTACACTAAATTTTAAAAAATGCATATCATACTTTAAACTTTTATACTTTTATATCTCGTATGTAATTCATTATTACTCTACAATAATTAAAAAAAAAGGAATATTCTTTAAAAACAAAAACAAAACAAAAAAAAAAAAAATATATATATATATTATTTTATTTTTTTATTTACCATATGGATTCTTTTATGTTATTTCATGTATATGTATATTAATATGAACTAAACTTATCAATTTGACTATTCTAAAACGGGATTTGTTCCTAGTTGGACAGTCAAAGCCTTCTTAAATATTTTTGTAAATTAACATGTGTTCCAAATAAATATTATTATTATTATTATTAAATTTAGCTCTGAATTCTGTCGAGTCTTTGATCATTCTTAAGTTACACAACAGTTCATTCCAGGCTTTAGGTCCTGATACTCCGAAAGCATTATCACCAAACTTAGTATCAGGTGTGCACTTTGGTTCCTTCAACCTTCCGATAGCTTATGACGCTGCTGACCTAAGGGTGGACTGTCGTAAATTGGCATTTTCAGGAATACACAGTTCTGATAAGTCTCCAGTCTAGGAGTGGGGCCCTTACAGTAACAGCATACAAAATCATATATAGTGTGATTGAAAGTCCATACCTCCTGGAGTCCTATAAGTTGTTCATGCCAAATAACTACTGCCACGGACGGCACCACGATCTGCTATGCTTACCACATAACAGAACAGATGTGTTGGCTCAGCACAGCATGATACAGGGTATGGTGCTGCTAAATAACATCTCTCTTCAATATAAACCTTAGAGGTTTCAAGAAACTTGCAAATATGTCTCTTAATTTTTGTCAGTCTAATATACTGAAATGTAATTTTGAATCATTGTTACTGTTCATGTGTATAATAAATGGAAGCAGTCTGTTGTACACAAAAAACAAAAATAAAAAACATACAATTGTGTTCAAGAAATGCGCGAACCCCGCTGGTGCCAAATAGGTTGTCAAGTGGTTTACCTCCGGCCATCGAAATGGTATGCAGATTTTGCTTTAGGGCAGGTCTATTTATTGTGTAATGCCTGTCAAGTGGAGGCATTTTCTAGACGTTGCGAAGAGTTTCCAACGGTTGTAATCACTGGTGAGACAAACCAACAGAAGTGTGTTATGAGCGTGTCTGTGTGAGTGAAGAAATGTCAATAAATTTTTCTTTCTTCATATCAAATTTATCAAAAATTTTCAAATCATTAAATTCTTTCTTATTCAGATAATCCATATGATTATCCTGTCTGGGACCTCGGAGGTCTTGAGTAAATTGGTGAATTCAGTTTTTATCAAATGGAAGATTACACAAAAAATCATTGTGTTCATCGAGAAATTTAAGATGGAAGAAGCTGCTTAATTTTTATGATGCCGTTATCAAAAAGGTTTTGAAACACGGGGTTCTAGTATATAGAAAATACAGTACAACTGCAAACTTCAGTCGAGGCCGAATCCCGTTGGTTTTCAAGATCGCCCTGTAGGTATATAACGCTCATGCATCTCAGTATTGCCATTAGATAAATATTGCCAGTTTATAAATGCTATTCATAGTTTATTAACTGATTGTTTGCGATACCCTTTTGGATCGAGGTTTTGAATGCAAGAATACAACAGAAAAAAATATTCTTAATTTTAAATCACTTTGCATTTAAGTATGATAGCCCTGAAACGCATTTCTGACCCCCACCCCGCCTGCAGCTGACACCTGAATGAACCCCCCTCCCTCTCCCCTCCCTGAGGTTGGCAGGGAGCATCACCCCTTGTTTTTATTAATACATTAATAGGCAGTACCTACCTACTACGTTTTCAAGTCCCACATCCACCCCCAGGACCGGTTCCACCACGTCTCGCACACGGCACAGTTTTTTACAAATTAAGTTGAATGTGAAAGCAGTCTTCAATAGCACCACAATCATATTATTATCAAATAAAGTTATAATATCATTAATAAACTGTAAAAAAGGATTGGGCCTAAATGTGAACTTTGCGGTACACCACTTGTAGCCACGAATTTGTATAGAATTGATGATTACTTGAAGAATTCTGTTGGTAAGGTGGCTTTTTTTAGACTTTAAATATTTGCCCTCTGCACCTAATTTGCAAAGTTTATTAAAAAGGTATTTATGGTTTACTTTGTCAAATGCTTTTACAAAGTCTATATACTCGTATATTGAATCGACTTGGGTTTTTTCTTTAAGCGCACATGGAATAATGTAAGGAGAGATTTTCAAACATAGATTTTCACGAGTATCTGTGGATGTACGCGTCCCACACCAGTTAAAATTTTGCCAGTGCAATAGTAGACTTAGTCATCCCATGTTATAGGTAATTTTTAAATGATTTAGGAAATTTAAATACAATCTTTATTTTCACGGCACTCATTCAGAGATTCCACCTATGTTTTTTCCACAGAATGAACGAATGTTAGATCCGGCCCTGCTTCGGCCCCACCCCCCTCCCCAGCCAGTCCTGTTGGGCATATCAAACCCGCCATTTGTAATTTAATTGTGGTTATGCAATTAGAAGCTTTTTAGTTGGCTAAATAAAATATCCAACCTTTCAACTAGGTACCTAATTAAAATCGGTATTCAGATTCGAAATGTTGGTTGAAATGGCTTATTGCGTGTTTGGTGAACATATTTCAATAGCCAGGTGCTTTCTATCCCACCTTCCTCTTCCCAATCTCCTTCCACTTCCCACTCCCTACAGCCTCGCAATATACACCAATTGGAAATGTCTTAGTCCCACTGGCTCCGGACAGCTAATGATCGAGACGTAATCTTTTTTTTTAAACGTGTTTTACGGTTAAGGCGGAGATGGATTACTTATTCATTCGAAATAATGATAATTTTATTACCCAATATGATAAACATAATATTTTTAAATAAAAAAAAATTTTCACAGTAACTCTACACGGGAGATCCTGAGGGAAATAATTTCCTGCGGGGAAATATCATCTGCGGGGATGCTATGTGGAGGGTCTTTTAGAGGATAGGATGGAGTGAACTTGGGTCTTGAAGAGACCCATGTTGTAGGATGGAGGAAACACAGAGGCCGGTAGATCATTCCACAGCCGAGATATTGAATACAAGAACGAGTCGTAGAAGCGACCTGTTCTCATGTGACAAATGTGAACCGTGAGAAAATGTTGGACGCACGTTCGGTGTATTTCCCGACTATGCACCGGTGCCGAAGGGATCAATGATGCTTGTTTCTCAGATCATCTTTCATTAAAATACCGGTAGAACAAGTACAGCATTCACACCTTACGCATGTGCTCCAAAGATTGCAGTCCGTTTGTTAAGATAGGGGAATCTATCAAATGGACTGCCCGTTTCTGCACAGAGTCAAGGGTTTTTTTCAGATATTTTGGAGCTCCCGATCTACAGGTGGATCTCCCGATCCGAGAGGTGACTGCCAAATTCTACA
This sequence comes from Halesus radiatus, assembly GCA_022606495.2. NCBI lineage: Eukaryota > Metazoa > Arthropoda > Insecta > Trichoptera > Limnephilidae > Halesus > Halesus radiatus. Next base: position 9,269 of record JAHDVE020003673.1, on the reverse strand, counting down.
GTGGGGCGCACTCGCAATTTTTACAGGGTCAGCAGTTGTATACTATTAAAGTATCTGCGGGCTCTGTACAATACGTCCAGCTTCTGAGAGGCTAACTTTACTCTGGCTTCGATGGAGCCCACATACCTGAACTTAAGGTTACACCAAGTATATCAATGGAGGGCTTGTTTGGAAGATTTCTTCCATTAAAGGAGACTAGATTGTTGTACAGGACGGGTCTGGTAGGACTCTCGCGTTCCTCTCACCACGAAGCGCTACTGTGAAATGGTTAACAAATACCCCCCGCTCAGTATTTACGATGCCCTACCAGACGCTAACCCCGGTCCTCATTTCCCCTCGCCTAGCAAGGCCGTTGAGCATCTGCGATTGGTAGACGCTCAGGCCAATACGACCTCCTCGGATTTTTTTTCGACGTTGGGACCTCATCATAACTATTTCATACAATATTTAAGTTAAGTTTAACAGAGTTCGGCCAATAAAATACAATAATTAATATCACAGGAAGACAGGCCAGACTCCTCTTAGTATGAAAAGCTAATAAACTGATTAATATGTTTAAATACAAGAAATATGCGTAAGAGTTCCCCGATTATAACTAGGCCTGGGACCCCATATTCTTTCTTGTTTTCATAATAACTTAATAAATAAGTATGATAGAGAGAGGCAGTTTAGGTTGAGAGGAAGAATACATGACTGCCGATGTAATGTAGAATGTAAAGATTTTCTGATCAGTACACAGCGCACGCCACGAGCTCAGAAAACCCTCGCCTCAGGCGAATTCGGGACGCGTTGCATATCGCGCCCGGTTTGGCACCCGGGAGTATAAATACAAGCACACCACCCATTCCAAGGCAGTCTCATCTCTTCGCTCAACCCAACGCTACCACTTCAACTAGAACCTACAACTGTCTTTGACTTCTCACCCTTGGATACCCGACCACAGCAGAATTTACAAAAGTCGAAATTGTTTCCAATTGCAAGGAACGATATTTGGAGACCCGTAACGAGCCCGACGCCCTGGATATCACGGCCACCACTATGACGACTTGACCAGCGCCCTATTTTACGGTCTATGTTCCGAACCCCAAAATGTCTGGAACAATTGTCATTTCGATCCCTTGTAGACCTGACAGACATGATTGAGTCTTTAAAACATCAAATTCGACGAGGTTATTCTTACCCCAAGAGAAGACCCTCTCGAAAAAACTGTCCATTCTCTGCCTCAAAGCCCACCGAGCCGTTGGAGTGCACTTTGAATACTTGTCAAACAAAAAGCTATCATGAACTGAACTGTCATCCGGGTAATAATGGATTGGTGAACATGTCAAGAGGTCATTGATGTGCAACAAAAACAATGTCAGAGACAGAACCGATCCTTCTACACAGTACAAACGGTTCCGCCGGAATCCGTACTGGCGGTCGTTAATAATTTTGTTCTTCTCTTCTTCTTTTGTTGTTTGTTGGGGTATGTAAGCAGTTTGTCGTTGATCACACGTTCCATCACCTTGGACAGAACTGATGTGATCGCTATGGGGCGGTAGTTGGCCGGGTTGGAGCGGTCACCTTTCTTAGGTATAGGATGAATGACCGCTTTTTTCCAACCACAGGGCACAGAGTCACATTTCAGGGATATTTTAAAGAGCTTTGTCAAAACTGGAGCAAATTCTGCGGCACACCTCTGCAATACCAGGGCAGGTATTCCGTCAGGCCCAATAGCTTTATTAACATCCTCCGTAAGATGTGAAGCACATCCCGATGCCGGATCTTCAGCTTTTTCATATAGAAACCACAGTGAGGAACCGACGACGGGATGGCACCTTGATCATCGAGGGCCGAGTTTTCCGTGAACATTTTCCCTAAGAGGTTGGTCTTTTCGGTGGCGGTGTTTGCTAGTTATTACATATTTTAAAAATTTACATAGGCTTAGTATTTATCAAAATGATATATGCCTTTTTTTGACCATCCTACGTATGTTTTACAATTTATAAAAATAATTTTAAAAAGTGGAGAAGAATAATTGCAATCCTTTTCCGGGACTTTTTTTTTAAATAAACTAATCCGAAGTTTTGTAATCCGCATTAAAAATATATTAAAGTCAGTATTTATGAAAAAATGAAACTATAGGCTAAACTTTTTTTTATTTCTTCTCAACGTTTTAGAAAATCCTTCAAAGCATTTTTTGAGGATATCCAATATTTTTTAATATTTTGTAAAGCATACGTAGGACGTTCAGAAAAAGATCATACTTCTGATTTGATTTTGATAAATGCTATGTAGGTTTTTAAAACATGTTCATAAGTCATTTTGATGAATGCTAAGAACACGTAATTTTTTAAAATATAGAATAAATGTTTTTCTCTTTAAAAACTATATGTTTATCGTATTTCATAAGAATTTGATCAGTTTTTTTAAATAATAAAAAAACCCCCTACGACATCCCTCTCTCCCTTATCTATTATTAATATGTAGGAAAGTGTAATTTTTTAAATGCGTTCCAACCAGAGGCAGTTCATAGTCCCAACCAGAGAGCCAGAATTCAATGTTGAATTCAAAAAGGGTTATCGCACTGGGCGGGAGATGGCGACACTACAGTGTACTCCAGTCCCGCGAACCAACATATCGTACATTGTGATTCCGATGAATTCTCGGTTCCAGCATTTTTACTGAATAACTTGTCATTTGGGTCTTGGGCATGGAAGTGCGTAAACATGAAAAGGAAAATAACCAAATATACAGCATTATGCATCTACCGCGATTTATTTCATACAAAATGTGCAGTAATATGTACCTACATTCAAAATGGAAAAGCAGGAACACACAATTTTTTGTTATTATTTTTACAAATAGCGAAACTAAGAAGAAAGTTTTTTGATTTGATAATAAATATTTATATTAAAAAACAAAAAATGTGATAATAATTTTTTATAATATTATTTTCAAATAAAAATAATAATAACAATATTAACCGCCTTACCCATACGAACGTACGCAATACGGCTGCTATATTATCGCCCGAACGCAACATGCCGTATCCCGTACGTTCAGGTACAAAAAAGCTATACCCGAAACCCACAAAACATTCGAATACGTCAAGTTTGTTCCCGCTTTATCTGGTATCGTATTTCAACGGATGGGTTCGGATATTTTCGTCTCTCCCTTACAAGTTACGTCAATTTATTTGTTGTTTTCCAAATAGCAAAACTAAACAAAAAGGTTTTTTGATAGCGGATATTATCATTAAATCAAAAAACATACATATTACGTAAAAAATAATTTTATTGTTTAAAATAAAAATAAAAAAAAATTAATATTAAATGACAAGCAATTAAAGACTCCATATTTTACACTTTATTTAATTGCGCCATTTTAGATTTTGGATATGAATATTATAATAATAATAAGTGTTCTCTAAGGCAGTCATATTTTGGCACACAGGTCGTATGTTTTTGGATAATTTAATTAATATATATAGTTTTTAAATTAGTATTTGAAATACGTATTTGTTTAGCTTTGGCATAGTTTTAACTTAAGTTCATGAAATAATTTAGGATATTCACGATCAAACCAATTATCAATACGGATATTATAATTATGTTACTACTCGATAATATTATTATTATTCTATAAGTTTCTAAAAAGGTACATACTTTTTTACTTATGTTTAGTTATGGTTTACCATGAATAGAATATACAATTATGTACGGTGAAGCTCATCTTTGTTTTGACATATGATATTCTAACCTCAAAACTCATCAAAACCGACCGGCCATAGATTTAGAGCATTTTTGCGGGCTTTGAAAAATTGGAACTTTGAAAATTATTTTAACTATGAAAACTAACTTGAGAAAAAAAATGTCCTGGAGTTCCTTTTTGTGATTATGATTTATTCAAAATAGATGAGCTATACAGGGCTCAAGGTTTGCATCGCACGTGTGCATTTGTACAAACAAAAATACATCAAAATTCTGAATTCTTGTAAAAAATTAATAAACATCAACACAGACATAACCATTCAACAAGAAGAAGAAATGAAATAAGACTTCCCTTTCGAAAGAAAACAAAATCGCAAAACTCATTACTACATAATGAAAAATCGTTACTATATAATGAGGAATGAACTGCGCATGATTTGAATGATCAAAGACTCGACAGAATTCAGAAGTAAACTTAAAACTCATATTTTCAGACAATCATATCCATAAATGAAAGAAAAAAAATTGCTTAGCTAGGCTAGCCGGTTAGTGCTTACCTAAACTCACTTATAGAAAAGGTAAAAAATTTCACGCATCGGTGTGCAAATGCGTCCACACTTCCCTCAACCCGCAATACTGTAAATAACTAAAAGTGTCAAAAAAATAAAAATGTCAATATCCGTTTATTTCCGTTTAATATTTTTGGCATAGTAAAAAATCTGACTGAATACCATTGATCCGTTCGGACTACCCTATACATATAAGGTACATGCATTATTAAATATATCGCTAATCAATGTTTTTCTACAAAATATTAATTCCAAAATATTTTTGATGTTGTGACTTGTGTTTTCTAATGAAAGATTTTTCATTTCATCTTTTTCTGTCAATTTTTATCCAAATAATTCGTAAAAAATGTTGCTAATCAGAGCGTCGCAAAGGCACGTCTACCCGCTGCCACCTCTGGGCAGCTAGTGGCGATTTGACCAGTGTAAATAAGTATCGCACTAACTAGATAAAATAGGCAAATGCGAGTTCGTAAATTTATTAATATAATGGACTTTTTCGATTATTATTTTTTTTCTAAATATATCAAATTATAAATTCCTCCACTCCGAAAACATATAATAGATTTAGCCAAAACATTTTACTCCAAATTAGAATCGAACTTGAATCCCTCTATATCCAACCTCGGCCGCTGGACCCCCCGCACCGACCCCCTCCGTCTCCGCCCAAATTCCATCTTATATCCTCCATTACCTTAGTGAGCGGGCTTAAATATATATCAGCAAGCGCCACTAGCACATTAAACACAATTTACAATTATTTGAAATAAAAATAAATAAAAGCCCCACAGTAGCAATAGGCAGCCCGCTCACTGGGTAGAGAAGACTATCTCCAGATTTATGCACCTCTAACCACAGTTGACACAGGAAGAGGGAGAAATGTTCCCTGGCACTGTACACAAAATTTTACAATTAATAATATATCAAATTATTTAATAATATCTAAGTAGTAAATAAATAGACAAATTGAAGGAGTTTTGATGATTTTATTTAAAGTAAAATTGACTTTCCGAAAAGTAGCCAAGCTGGATAATGTATTGATTTATAATACTGTATCTTTAGATGATACGAAATATGTGTGTTTTATAACAAACGTTCGTTTGAAAATGTAAAAATCTGCGCAACGACCAACGGAAGAACTTTATTACATAAACATATATTTATAATTTTTCAAAATTTCAAACTTACTATGCTAAATAAAATAACAATCTTTCAAAATCAATTTATATTTTTTGTGGAAAAGAGTCGACACTCGTCTAGAATTCGTTTCAAAAATGATTATTTTTCAGTTGTGGCTGGTTATATCGCCTTATCTGTGGGTTCAATCAGAAATTCACGAGAAAATATTATATTTCTTCAAAATTTCCTTGTTGTCCTTCGGCGAATCGTCGAATACTCGCTGTATTCACATCATTTAAATACAGTTGGTGGGGTGGTGGGGGGGTATTATAATTACTAGCGACTTGAGACAATAGGGCTTTTGCTGAAACTTTTTAAACTCAGGAAATAACGTCTTATCTAAAAAAATATTGAATTTTGAATACGAAAACAAAGGTATGATTTATAATCATTCCTTCGTTAGCGCTGGGAACAAACTTCAGCATGGTTCGTCATAGGTTATTTAATTTCACCGTCAGGGCGATAGTGTAGTTTTGGTTTTTTTTGTATGAAGTATTTGCTTGAGATCGTGAGCCCATATGTGCTAAATTCATTCGGTGCAGCACCTATGGGAATATCGCGTTGCTCTTCGACCGTAGTATTCGGTAGCGTGGATTTTAAAAGCGGAATTATAACGGTGTGTGTGCTTATATTATAATGCAAGTTATTCTTATCTCCTCGTCTTTTTAATGGGAGTTCACCGCACAATCGCTCTCCAAAGAAAACCGCCTCTGATTCTAACCCTAATCTTTGAATAATATTTTCTTATGCAGTGATAAATTATTTTTTATAATTGCCTACATTTAATTAGGCCGTACATTTTTTTTAAAGAAAGACAAATATTCCCTGGTTACGAATAACCTGACAATATTTGAAAATCTCCTACTACCATCACAGTAAGCGGAAGATGTTGCTTGTGTCGTAATGGAGAACTTAGCCAGCCGAGGAATTGAACTCACGACGCCTGGGTGGGACCCAAACGCGATGCCAACTCAGCCACTCACCGGACTAATCGTATCTACAATTTAATTACAACAACCGGTAACGAAACATAGAATTGGATTTATTATAGGCATCTACCGCAAATTGCGAGTATGTCGAAATAAAAATCAGTGGCGTGCATTTGGCCAAGGGTAAGAGGTAGCTTTTCAGGTGTTGATGAAAACCCGAACATCTTGAAATATAATGAGAATCAGTTGTTGCGCTATTTTGTTGTCCATCACTATTATCGCTATTGTTGCTGTCGAAATTCACAAGTTTATTTTTTTTTTGGAATTTCTGAAATATTCAAAACTACTTTGACATATTTTAAATACGGATTTATTTAAACGTGACATCTCTATAAATTCAATAAACTTACCACCAATGTGAGCAGAATTAAAAATAATTGTAACATTAATACATTTCTTTTTCAAAATTTCACTAGCCATGAAGGCTAAACATTAACCAAAATATTAAGTCGATAATTTTACGGCTTATTTTGATACATGGTGAATTTTTTAATGAATCCTCGTGAAGCAAGCTAATAAAACGTGAGGAAGACAAACGTTTGAGGGACTAGTTCAAGACAGGTGAGAACTAAATTTTAAATATTTGCCAAGCAGGAATAATTTCTAATGGTAGAATAATAATATATATATATTTGCTTATTCTATCATAATCTCCATAGAATAACTGTACTCTAATATATTACACAGATAAAAATACATTACAATAAATGAGAAATGGTAAAAAATATACACAGGCAAGTATTAGGATTAACAAATACTACAAGTTTTTCGCCTATCTTAACAAACGGGTTGCAATCTTTGGAGCACAGACGTCAGGTGGGAATGCTGTTCTTGTTCTACCGGTATTTTAATGGAAGATGGTGCGTCATTGATCCCTTCGGCACCGGTGCATAGTCGGGAAACACGCCAAATTTGCACACGGTTGACATTTGTCACATGAGAACGGGTCCCTTCTACGATTCGTTCTTGTGTTCAACAGCTCGGCTGTGGAATGATCCGCCGGCCTCTGTGTTTCCATGGGTCTCTTCAAGACTCAAGTTCACTCCTTCCTATTCTCTAAAAGACCCTCCACACAGCATCCCCACATATGATATAGGTCTCCTGTGTGGAGTTACTACAAAAAAAAGCAAGTAAACATTTATGTATGAATGATTTAAACAATACAAAAGATGATAATCTGTATCAGACATGCCAAAGTGGTTGATAGGAAAAGTATAAAAAATCATGGGTGTAAATCATGAGAAGTTCACAAATTTAATTTTTCAGAAATCTTAAGTGGAACGGCTGCGCGGCCTGTTTCTTACAAAACTCAATTTTGGATTGAGGGCACAGGTTTTCAGCCTATATGGGTTGCACGCTACTGCTGCATATCTATCTGGCCATAAATAACGTGGCTGGGATATTATGCATGCCTGTTAGTCTTGTTAGGTCTAGGTACCAGCTATTCGTCCCATTGATTGCACCTTAAACGCATTCATACCTCGATTACCGCAGTTCCAGCCTTTGCTTGATATCTACCACACTTTGTCCGTTTCCCTTGTTATCAAGCCACACGTGAACTGCGTATTATTATTCCCATTCCCATTGACATTGCTGTTTCTTTCGTGCAGAGAAGTGTTTTATCAGGGAGTTAAAACACTTAATGGTTAAATAAATTAACTTTTAAATAATGTTAAATTAAATAGCGTAGCGCAATAGAATTTCCGTTTATTTAAATTAATTTCTCGGTTTTACGTGGAATATTTTTATTTATTACTCCATAATACAGAATTTTTCAATTTGGGAGGCGGCTATGGGTACCGCCCCGGGAGCCATTCATTGGATAACCAACACCTCTGACATAGGTCACCCCAAGTGGCTTGCTACGGTTTATGACTTAGCAGTGGTGCCCAGGTTCGTGGAATGAGGCTTGTCCAAGTCTTGGCGGAGGATATGTCAGCCATCCAACTCTCTGGAGGGCTGGATAGGGAAAGCCTGACTGGGGGAGACCCTTTGACTCTAGCCGGACTCTCTCGCCTTACACCGCAATGGGAGGGATGGATTGATACGTCCATCACTCCTGGGCATAATGCCCCCCAGATTCCTATCCACCCCTCAGACTTTATTTCCTACTTTTTCCTGACAAAACCCTGCGCATAACATCCCCAACGATGACTTCCACACAGTGCCTCATATTTAGAGTAATTTTTTTTAAGGTTTTGGGAACGGACCAGTCGTTGAAAATCGAAGGATTGCGGGAAAAGGCGTCCATGATGCACTTCAGGCTCCGGAAGGTATACCTGAGAATTAAACTTTTTGTTAATTGCTAAAATTATATTATATGTAAAATAACTTATTGACAATAAGTGTTTTTATTACTGTTAAGTGTCTTTGTCACTTTTTCATTTATTTAAGTTTAAAATATGTACTATGTACCTATATCCTTATTAAATATAAGGATGTCAGTTAAAGATTGTACGTTGTGAATGATATTTCTTGTTGTATTCCTGCATCCACAATTCATGTATCTATTTCGCCATAACTGAGAACCCAACTGACCGCAAGACTGGATAAAGTGAACTCGATGAACTCGACCGGAACAGCAGGACTGACTGAATAATACGCAGCCTTCGCTAGCCGCAAAGCTGTAGGCAGTAGGCTGTAGGCAGGTGGCCGCGGATGGACCGTTTGCTTTGCGTCAATCAAATCTTCGTTGCGTGTGAATGCACCGGGGGTTTGGGATGCAGTGGCTTGGGGAAAATGCGCTTTCACTCGCGGAAATGGTTTCCCGTTACCAGATACCTTTATCTAGACATTATTAGATGCAACCAAATAACCAGTCTGATACTCCCTCTACCTGTGTC
>JAHDVE020003671.1:0-42649 GCA_022606495.2 Halesus radiatus | reverse complement strand
ATAAATGATTTAATTAAATACTTCGACTAGAACACACTTTAGACTTTCGTTTAACCGGTCATTTTTTTTGGTGTGTCTTTTTATCAGCCTAGAAAAAAAAAGTATGTTTAAAGAATGTTTAAAGCGCAAACTCTCCTACTTACGAACCCCTTTTCCGATATTGTCGTATTGTTCATTGTGGTAAATTAAGTTTTTTAGAATATGACCTTAAAACATTTTAATAATTATGTCTGAGCTTTGCAGAATAGAATAAAACACGCATTTTGGTGATGGTTTTTTTGCGCAAATCGAAACATGCGGCCGATGTTAAGCGGGACTTTCAACCTTGTCGCCACCTGCATAAGGAGCGCGTGATTTTATTGGATTTTTAGCCGGTGGATCGCCTTAATAATGTAAGATTGGTTAATCGAGCCATCGAAGTGGTCAGGTAAAATTTATTTCTTAATTATTTCACCTGCCTTGGCGATTGCTTCGTAATATTTTTTATCAAACGATTCCGAACCAAAATCCGTGGCTGTGTAAATTTTGAAACCGTTCATAAAACTTAAATCACCCAATTTATTTTCTTATTAAATTATCTAATTGGTGTACAGAATCAAATTTATTGCTTATATTGGCCCAGAAACAATAGCAAACCGTATCAAATCTTTCCTACACCTTTACCTTTTCACAGACGGCTATATCTGTAATATTAAGAATATTGGCTAATTTTTATAATTGTTATGAAATAGAACCTCGAGGGCGCTGTACAGCGTTAAAACAGTTTATTTATCGAGATAGTAGCCGAGTTGACAAATGCGTCGGGTTCCCATCCATAGCCTTGGGTTAAATTCCTCTGCTAGGTGAGTCATCCATCATTACGCAAACAAAATTTCCTTCTTATAATGATGATAACCTTATAACGCTTATAATGATTCATATCCGGGGAATGTATGTCTTTCTTTAAAAAAAATTAAATACTCATTCTAAGGTTGACTTTTTACATGTTACAGTTTAATTTTGCTACAATTAACCCTCTGTTATTGCTTAATTATTTTATAAAAAATACTAACTTAAGGGCCAGCACTCAAAAATGGCTCTAAACATCACTTTGCAAGTTGCTAACTCGAGCAATACCACAATTGATATACGAGTGTCTGTAAATTCTATACGGGTAGTTACGAAAATGTTAATGGTTTGAAAAGAGAAAAACCTTCAAACTGTAATTCTTGAACTCTATGAAATGTTTTTAAATTTCTTGTATGTCAATTTTATTTCTCTTACTAGGCACGATTTTTTGCTAATTTATAATTATCATTGAAGTATGAGGAAAGCGCGATATTCTAACTTATTGCCGGGAAAAATCTGGCGAAAAAGGGTGTGCCATGTCGATCACCATTAGTTTTGTTTTGGCTTCGTTGAAGACGTAGGTTACGACTTTATTCTTCTATTTTGGCAAGGAGATGATTCTTTTCTTCTTCAGAAGAGGCGATGAGGGTAGTGTCATCTGCACATCTGAGATTGGAGATGTTTTAGCAACCAATGTTAGTTCCACCTTTCCAACCATCACGAACCTTACGCATTATATATTCCTATTGTTAATATTTAGCCATTAAAATGTTGATAGTATGGCCCTAGGTAAATTTCTTCTCTGTTTTTAATAATGTTAGAATATTCGTGATGAAATAATATTGTGACCGATTGACCAATTCATAGACTCCAAGGGTCCGAGTTAGGTGAATAAATTAAATTATTTTGGGAATGTGGGTCGTGCGTGTCGATGTATAGAGGCAAAGCCACCAAACTGGCCGTAGAACCGATTCTATTCCTATTACCTACTTAAAATGTCAAAGTCTAGACTGTTTTTGGGACCGCGGGGTTTACAATTATTATTGCAATTTAACCTTTTGTAAATAATAAAAGCTCAAGGCGCCTTATCCTACTTTATTATAAGTCCGGAAGTCTGCTGCGCTGATGCAGTAAATACCGTTGAACGTACTAAATTTCAATGCAACCTTTTTCGGAAATTTTTTTCGGCTTTTTTTTAGCAATTTTATTTCCATCGTGAGCTATGGAGTTTTTAAAAATTCCCGTAAAAAGTGTATTTTGGCAGGTTGGTATCCTGAAACAATATTTCTTTAAAAAACTAAAATTTCATAATTACACAAAAATTGATATTGCCATGACCGGGATTCGAATTACCGTAACCTTCTACTAACCAGTCGGCTGCTCCAAACAACCAATAGACACACCGTAAATATTCAATACATATACTTTGAAAAAAAAATATTTCATCATTGAAGAAGATAATATGGTATAAATAATTCTCAAAGAAAATATAAAATAGTTGAATAGAAAATTAAAAAATGGTAACAATCGCAACTGGGATACGAACCCAGATCCTCTAGTCTTACCGGGATAAGTTACATTCGGTTATTTTGGTCAATCTCATCCTTTGCTTTAAGAAACATCAAAGTTCTACCCAATTTTTGCAACCCAGATGGTGTCTTGGGTATATAATTATCTCAGTTGTGACCATTACTTTATATTTTCTGTTTATTTGTCTCTTTTATATTTTCATTTAGAATGGTTGATATAACCTTCAATAAATTAATCCGATTTTTTTTCACCTTTTTTTATCGTTTTCTTCCTGTTTTTATTAATCACTAGTTGATGTGTACCCGACCTTGCTCGGGATTTTTTTTTGCCATAATTGATTTGACAGCGAAAATAATGCCTTGTGACGACTATTACTATCTCAAAACAAAGAAACATTCATTTGAAAATTTTATTTCATTCCATACATTTATTTTTTTCAAAAATCTAAATAATAAAGTTCTCGAGTCGGTACTTACTTGTGTTTTCCATTTTGAAAATATTCTTCCCAAACAAACCTTCTTCTTTTGAATATGTAATCTGTGGCTAACCAGAGTGGTATATCTATGGGCTAACCTCAATACAACATGGCGGGTTCAATGTTTTTCATACAAATTTTAAAACGTTATATACAACAGTTTTACATATTGAATTTCATTCAAACTACTCTCTATACCTTCCTGGCACTAATAAGAACAAACTGTGCTATTTTCAGCGAAACCGGTCTAGTAATTTTCGAGAAAATCGAGGACACACAGACAAACATTCATTTTTATATATAAAGATTTGACGAAAACTGACCCATTCATTGACTTCTGTACCAAAACTTGTAGACAAAGCCTTATTATGCACAAAAAAAATGTCTTACCTTATTTTGTCTTATGCATAAAGTAGTCCGTCTTGGTCAGTGATCGCTCGTAATAATAATTTAAACAATTATATTAATTCTCTGCGCACTGCGTTAACTACTGTTAACAGTAATAGCAACTAAAGTTAATAATACATTTATGAAGTATGCTCATGTTTATGCGCAGGTCGCTTTGTGAACTGGAGTGATGAGGATTGCTCGCAACCGAATCCGTTCCGTACCATGATCCGTTCATCTCAAAATCCGTTCGTTTAAAATCCGTTCATCTCTCTTCCATGCTTGGCGGAACATATTCACCTGTTTTTTTAGGAGCACACCGGTAAATCTGTGATCCGACTGGATCGGTGAATTTTACTGTGATCACGGAACGCTTGGATTTGATGCGTTTCTTTGTACAATCTGAAAAAACATGATCGTTTAACATGTTTTAAATATTCACTCATTTTTAACACTTCATAAAGTGAGTTCGATTTATTTAACTCTGCCCCTCACATATTCAAACCTAAAATGAATACATGATATTCAAACAATACATATTACTCTACACAGACTAGATTCATTCCCTTCACCTTCCTCCAACCATCCCATCCCCATTGTAATAAAAAATCGTAATTTTTCTAATTTGAATAATTTAGACACTTTAGTGAAAAACTATTATTAGTTCAGTTTTTATATATTTTTACTTTATATTTATTGTAAACTGTTGGTTTTCCAAATAAATTAAAATAAATTAAAATATTTTCGCCAAGATGGGCTCATTTTTAAAAATGCGCAATGGTCCAAGTGCATTTTTTTTTTGCTTTAATCAAACAGTGTTCAGAAATTAGTGGTACGTTCCTAAAGGAGATGATTCAATTTTATGTTTTTTTTTCTTCATATTTTACGCTTTGCAAGGAATATAATTATATGTACAGGCGATTTTTTGGAGTTTCTAAAATTTATTTATCGAAATAACTTATTAGATGTTAGATAAATAAACAATAATTAGAAGAAAAATCACAGATCAAACATATAAATTTAAAAACAAAACCGTGAAAAAATTAACTATGATGTTTTTCGTCATTTCTGTAAAACAAACTCAAATTCGAATACTTGAAAACATTTTAATGTGATGAACACATCTCAAAGACGAAGTGAGCCACTTTGTGTTGCCATAGTAATAACATTTTGTAGTTTTAGTAGTACAAAATAATAAATATAAACAATTAAATAAATCCCAAGCACAGTTCTTAGTTTTCTAGCGGCTTTGTTTCATCTGAGATTTGTTCAAGCACGTTTTATTATAATCTCGATGCAGTAGATAGGGAAGCTTTGAAGTTTATATACGTTCATTTTATCAATGTACGTACGCCTCAAAACAATACAAGTTGATTGTTGGCAATCTATAAAGCACTCAGGTGAGATATTTTACTGATATCGGCTGATCGCTGATGTTCGAGCAATGTCATAATCATCACAGTACTAGTTTGCATTTTTTATAATATGTCACTTCAGGAGAAATAAAATATTTCCAAATACTTTTGTTTCAAGCGCTCATATCAAATACCGTAGAAATATGACAATATATCCCCATACATTTAAATGGCAACATGCTACGCTAGCGCCTCTAGTGGCCCGAGTTGGCGGAATTGGGTTTTCTGTTAAGTAAGTTCATAATAAAGTCTAGAAATTGAAAATTCAAAAAAAAAAAACCAACATGTGATTTTACTTCGTTTTTGCTCACAAGTGGAAAAATATTAAAGAGGCTATTCGGTTTGTACTAACATTTATAAGCCTCGCCGCTCGGGCTCCGTCTGGTGGATTAGATAGAGATTAAAAGACATAATAAATTGTGATTTATTTATTTATTTTTATTTTCAGACTTCTTTTGGCTTAACATATCACAATTCTTGTCGTTTTTTTTAATATTTTTTTAAATTTTTATTTATATACGCTTTAAATAGATGTAAATATTTAAATGTCCTTGTTAAATCATACACAAATAAAAATTATTGATAAGAATTGTGATATGTTAAGCCAAAAGAAGTTCATTAGAAATTTAAGAAAATTTCTCATTTATTAAATAAGTAATTTATTCCCTTTCCAAGCCACCAGACCGAGCTAGAGCATCAAGCGTTGAGGCTTATAACTGTTAGTACAAACCCAATAGCCTCTTTTTTTCATTTATAATCAAAAATGCAGTGTCATGTAGGTTACCTAATATTTATTTTATAATTTTTCGATTTCTATAATCTATTATGAATATATTTCACAGAAATTCTATGAAAAAACCAATTCCTTCAACCAAGTAATTCAAAATGTAGCACGTTTCATTCACATTCATGTGAATGGAAGAAGAAGCTGGGGACGCCCAAGGAATACATGCCACGAGCAAGTCAATGAAATACTTGAGTCGGGCCATAGCAGAAGCCAGAATAATAGAAGAGAATGTATGAATGTGAATGAAGCAGAGAGTGTATGCCAAGATCGAGATGTTTGGCGGTCCGTCCCCTCTGCATACCTCTGCCGAGAAACGACGTGATGGTTAGTTATTTAAGAGGAATGGCTGCGCGGCCTGTTTCATACAAAACTTAATTTTGGATTTGAGGCCAAAATACTCACCTAATGATCTTTTTTGTTCATCAAAAATTTAGTAAATATCTAGTACGGATTAGAAGTAATTTATTTATTTTTGTTTTATATTATGAAATATACACCAAGTAACTGATTTTTCGCGGTTTTAGAGGGACCTTTAACAATTATTTGGGGGCTAACAGTGATTTAAAAAAAAAAGTTTACCCCGTCTACTTTGAAATTATGATATCATATAATAAAATATAAAATAAAAATATATTAATATAAGCATTATGGTGGACTTTAAATTAATTAAAAATCGACCAATTTACGTTGGAACACTTATTTGCCGTACATAATTTAAAAAAATTAAAATGTATTGTTTTTACATTTTTATTTACGTAATCATATTTACATAGCAAATATGATAATTAAAAAAAAAACAATAAACCCGCAAATAATTTTCTAAGTTGGCTCTAAAATTAAAATGAAAAAAAATCAATTTAAAACATAAATAAATAAAGTACTTCTCATGCGTACTAGATATTTACTAAAACTTTAACTTAAAAAATATATCATTGAGTTTGGATGGGTATTTTGGCCTCAAATCCAAAATTAATTTATATATGAAAGAGGCAACTCAGCCGTTCCTCTTAATATACCCAGTCGAAAAACGATACATTTAAATTGAGAGTAAAAAAGCACATGTGTGGATGAATCATATTTGGCACCTTTCTCGATTGGTTCCAGGTTCATATTTTCCTAACAAATATTTGCCATAAATGGTACTTCCCAAGAAATAATTTTGCCTTGTGTACAGATTACCGATTCTTTATATTTTAGAATTTCCGGGGCGTCAAAGTGGGCTTCGAACAGGCCAACCCTTTGAATGACTCAAACGCGTATTGAAAAGTATTTTGAAAGGATCGCTGAAGCCTGAATCTGAAGTTCCCAAGGTTCTTTGGTATTTCAAATACTGGTTTTATTTGTGGGTGATTACCGGCGTGATTATGCCGCACGATCGCGGACTTTGCAAAGATCTCAAACACCTCTCAGGTGAGAATAACGTAGAATTCCTACTTAAAACAAAATATAGAAAAATTCAAAATATTTGTGTAAATGTCGATTGGAAGATGCAGTAGTGAAGCACGAACTAAAAATAACTATGCGATGATAATAGCTATGAATAGATTGATAGGTCACAACGCAAGGAAAATAAACCAAAATAAGAGGGGCGAGCTAGGCATGCCCCCAATTTAAGTAAAAAGGTTCGAATTTTTTACAAAAACCCAGTATTTACTTTGTCCCTTTTTTATAAATGTTGTGTAATTTGCTTACCGCAGTAAAAATCACGCCAAACAAACGTGGACGGCAGTGAACCAAAGCTGGTGACAATATAAATGTCACGTGACCTTTGCTTCCATCTATCGAAGTCGTACTTAGTCCAAGTCTATTGATTCTGAGGTCAGTGGTTTACAAGTAATAAAATTATTCGATTTTTCGTTTATCTACGAATTCTACCACACGGAAACATGGGATTCAAAATAATATTGATAGCGAAAGAATTAACTTTGTGGAAATCCGTTTTGTGTGTAAAACTTTGCATAGGTAAACCACTTACTTTTTATTTTATTTTCAGCACAACGAGTTTCGCGTCCACATCATACTCTGTCTTCAAGTCTATATCTAGGTACCTATATATTTGAATTTCACCCCTGACGATGGTTGCTAAATTGTTTTTGCCCGTTTTGTTTAAAAAACTATTGTTAGTTAATAATAATAATTGGACGATTTGTATAACGCCGTTTTTTGTCAAAAATCACATCAAGGGCGCAGAGTTATAATATAAATAGAAAAATCAGTAAACGAGATACGATGGATTAAAATTTTTTACCAATAGCTATTTTAAAAAAAACCTAGATTTTATTATGAGTTTAGTAAAGGGTCTACGATGGAGTTAATGGGACTATGTCACCAGGACAATGATAATAGTCTCTGCTATTTTGGAACTTGCCACTGATCTTATAAATATTATTTACATTTATTAAATGTGAAATAACACATATGGTATGTGCCTTGTTAGGTTCTAAACTGATAATATGGTTGGCTGCCTTAATTGCTATTTATCCAGTCCCTACTTTTCCTAACCAACACTGTTGTTTTTGAATGGCAATACTGTTATGCGACGATTAGTTATTTAGTGCTCTCGTTTGATCAGAAATGTCTAATACTACTCTCGTGGAAGCAGGTTGTTCGTTTCGTATGGAAAATATTCGGTAAATGCTTGGTTAATCCTTGTTCCTTTTTAACCTTCGTCTAGCTAACATTACAGTCGTCCAAATCTATTCATTTTAATTTCGCTATTAGTTTACAATCCACTTAAAGGTTTATTCGAAGCTGTATAATTTTGATAGGATGTGTCGGAAGTAACATAACTATTCATAATTTATTTATGCACGTCGGGATTCGAACCCCCAACCTCTAGATTCATAGTCAATAATCTTAACTGCTCCACCACGGAAGACGTCATGATTTTAGTTGATATGCTAGCTTTAAAGAAACATCGATTTTATTGCAAATTAAACTTTACCTGTACATTTTACAAATCTTTATCGAAATCCAGGTAGAAATAGGCGAGGTAATGAGTTTGCACCTTGCCGCTTTAAACCCAGTGCATTTATTCACTAGTGTACACACAGCTATACAGTATACCAGTGATGCACAACCTTTTTAGACAGAGGGCCAATTTTTCCACTTTCAATATGTTCGCGGGCCGTTGGGGTTAGGGTACCTACAGGTTATAGATTTTTAATTTTTTGATGTGATTACCGTACAAGTCTGGGACACCTACATTCCTATTATAAACCAGAAATGTCGCGTTTAACAATAATTTAAGATTTTAGCGAAATATATTTCATAAATCAGGGTCTTCAAATAAAATTTAATGAGGGTTTTTTTGTATAACAGTAACCATTTAATAAAGCAATCATAGAACGCATAAAAAGCACAGCTAACGAAACATTTTCAACTTCCAATGTCAAACCAATAAATGCTGTCGATTTTTATTAATCTGAAATTTCAAAGAACAAAGGTAATTAAAAACATTGAAGACAGGTGAGTTTGTAGTGATACCCTTTCATATTTTTGTAAGACAGAAAGAAAACCGTTAAATTTTTTGATCATATCACCCAGAAATCCGAAATAAATATCAAAACTCACATCCGTTACTTCTATATTTTCTGAGATAACATTTGGCCGTGTACTCCTATAAAATCAAATATTTATTTATTTATTATATTATATATAGGAATATGGGCTTCTACATATTTTGTTAATTGCAATAGTCACACAGGTGCAAAACACATATAGATAAAATATATTGCCTTGATGAAATGCAACAACTAAATATTTCATTTGTCTCGCGAACAAATTCAGGAATAACATAGTGTAAGTACCATTCAAAATAATTAGCTACAGAGGCGAATATTCAAAATATACCTGAATACACTGATGCTTATACTCTAGACACATATCTTAATAATTGTTGAGGATATATGCAATAATCGTCTGTTTGTATTTGTATTCCGAGCAGTTGAACATATCTACTAAGCAGTTGCGGCTCGTGACTTTTGAGTGAGCTAGAGTGCCAAGATTGAAAAATACGACGTTATTGATGGTGCTGAAGCTGAAAATGATTTTTAATTTTTTTCAAAATTTAAATTTTTTTTTTACCTACCATCTAAATCTCCATACAAAAAATTGAAATTTTGAAAAAAATTTAAAATTATTTTCAGCTTCAGCAACATCAATAACGTCGTATTTTTCAATCTTAGCGCTCTAGCTCACTCAAACGTCACGAGCCGACACTGCTACTATGTCTGAAAAAGTATTATAGGGAATATTATATCAAAAGGCTGGCGGGCAGCACGAAATGGGCTCACGGGCCGCGGGTTGTGTATCACTGCAGCATACAATGAGCAAATAAACAATAAGCCCATGTTCACAGATTCCTAGAAGCGTATTTAAACCGGTCCTTTGAGATGCTGTGATGATAATTCTCTGCAGTCTCTCAGTTGAAATGACGATCAATTATTTAATTAAGCAATCATGACGGGTATTGAGAACACACAATTTTCTATACATAACAATAATAATAATTCACAATATTTCTATCTCGCGATGTAATTATCCTCCGAGGTTAGATGTCGTGAGTAGGGAATACAATGGTTGCATCAATTACCAATGCAAATGTTTTATAAATATTATATCAACTTTAGTTATCTGGTTTTAGTCATATTTATTATTTAATATATATTTGGAGCTCCAGAGAATCGTAGCCACTTTTGCAGTGTGGTAGGAGAAGATCTTACCAATAGACCACATAAGTGGCAAGATCTTCTCTCATACTGCAGAACTGTCTTCGATTTTCCTTGAGCACTGCGATTTCCCGTGCTGAGGTTTCATTTACAAAATATTAAATTAAATTATATTAAATTGTTGTGATTGCTTAAAAAACATTATGTAAGGTGAAGTGTTTTAAGTGTAGTCGAGTGGTTTCGGTGTAGTCTGTATTAGGTGTTAATATATTTTCTATTTCAGATCTCCCTATATAAAGTATCCGGCGTTTCATTTGATTTTTAAATTAATATTTTTGTTGTGATTTTTGAAGGAGAGTGGTATTTGTTGTATAGTTTGGTACCATAGTATAAGAACCTTTTTTGTCCAAATGTTGTGTTTGTTGTTCCTTGTTGGATGTGTTTTTGACTCTGAGATCTAGTGTTTCTAAAATGTGTGTTTTGTTATTTCTTGTTTTTTGTATTTATGAATGTAAAGTATTATTATTGTTTTATTGACATACTGTTAAGATTGTTAAAGATTTCTTCGGTGATAGTTGCTACAGGGACCTTTTTTTCTTTATTTTTCCCATAGTTTTTAAAGAACATAAATTATATACAATTTTTTTTTACACCCATTGTTGAAATTATAATATCAGAAATGGGAGCCCGCATAGGCGCTGTCTGCGTGTGGGTAATATGAGTAATTTAAGTAAATAGGAGTACTAGAATTATTACTTTAAGTATAATTTTCATGGTGGCTTTTTGTGTTCTAGTGAGTAAATTAAGAATATTATCATTAGCACTGCCCCATCCGATAATACCATATTCTAAGAGTGTTTTGGAGAGAGTTATGTAGATCTTAATCAAGTCTTTTGACTAAGGACATTTTTTTAAATAAAATGCTAAATATGTACAACTATGGGTTATAAACATAGTTCCGTTTAAACAACATAAATCCAACACGTAGGTATCATTATATATCGCTTACTAGGAAGGTAATCGAACATCGAACTCTGCGTAATGCATGATGTGACCTTTACCTTGCGTGAGTAATGCCGTATCTGTAATAATAATAATCTCCCGAAATACTGACTGAGGACAGCACGCAGTTCAGTGCACGCGGGTTAACAAACCGGCCGAGGCTACCCACTATCCGGCTCTAGCCTCTCTTTTAAACGGCTCGCATAGTGACATTCGTGATCCAGTTATCATAGAAATGTTCATCACAGTCATATATATTATATACTCGCGTATGTATGATTACTCGCAGATAATTATGATGTATGTAAAATTGTAAAACCTTGCATTTTTTCTAGGTGTTTGATCCCATATTGGTATATAGGTGAATTGATTGGAAATGTGGACTCATTCTATAGCGACACATCAGTCATTATTATTGGACCACTTTATACAGTGTCTTTGAGAAATGATTTCTCTCCAAGGGTATTTCTATAATTGGTAGGTCGTAGCTCTTTATGAATGAATGTGTACGAGTATGTAGGCGTCTTTTAAAATTAAATGTTTAAGAATTATTTTGTATAAACCACTATAATATCCATTCACGCAATTTCATCGGTCACCTACTTCCAAATAATGCGTGCGATTATGTGCATCTCCCTTGCCCCCTTCCTCCCTTGTTTGACCTTCCGCAATCCAGTCCTAATCGAACGGCCGCCGCAACTCGTCACCTCTACCGCCGCAACACATTCAACCTATACCAGTGAAACACGAGTGAATTATCTAGAGTGAATGGTGAAATCGGTGGGTCCCTTCTTTTACAACTTCCAGCTATTATTGTTCCCCAATCCTATGCCATAGTCGCCCGCAAATCCCTACTTACAATCGCAACCGCAAAAACATCCAGATCATTACGATCAGGATTGGCTCCACCCGCACGCACCTATATCCTTTAATGGAAGCAATCTTCCCAACAAGCCCCCCATTGATATGCTTCATGTAACCCTAAGTGACCAGCTAAGGTATGGGGGCTCCATCGAAGCCAGAGTACAGTTAGCCTCTCGGAAGCTGGGCGTACTGTACAGAGCCCGCAGATACTTTAATAGTACACAGCTGTTGACCCTGTACAAACGGAAGTGCGAGCCCGCTGTAGAATTTGGCAGCCACCTCTATGAGTTATATTATAGATAATATGTTGAATTTTTAAATCGGTATTTAAAGATTGATAAATAAAACCATCTCATCAAAACGCCCTGTTTCGTTTTCTACCATTGGAATGATGTCACGCAGTTGTTCGCGCCTAAATTCTTTCCGTGTAATTTTTTTCTGTACGACCGTATGACGTCACGCGGGCACCGCTCGTATTTGAGAATTAATTTAACTATGAAAACGAGCTTTAAAATATATGTATATATTGTTATTTAAGATAGAGGGTCATTTTTTTTAAAAATTAACTGGAGTTCCTTATTGATTGATAATATTACGTTTTGATAATTTTTCGTAGGTTTAGTTCTCGTCTATGCATTGATATCTTTTTGTATAGGTTTGACCTTGGAACTTATCTGAACGATAAGCGTTTATTGAGTTGGAAAAAAACAATATTTTATTTCTTACCTGGAGATAACACAGAATCCTAACTACTTGGAGCCCGGGAAATGTGGCACTCTCAATATTGTGTTTTTCTAAATGGGAACTAGATTTAAATAACCCGGCAATCTATATTTGGTCACTAAACATAGCTATAGCCATTTCAAGCAACCTTTTTGATTCCGTATCATAGGACTTCCAATATGGAAGAGAGTTGCTAATAAACAATATATTTTTTATTTGTTTTAATCATTGAAGATAATATTAACAAATCTCAAATGAAATATAAAACAGAAAATAAAAAGATAACGGTCGCACCTGAGACTTTAACCCTGGACCTCTCGGTCTATCCAGGACCTGCATTCTAACAAATTGAGCTAATGCCACCCCATCGTTCTCCGTCATTTTTATCGATATACGAGTAATACTTAAATTTTAAGAATAGTTAAATTATTTTTCAATTATTTTCCATATATATTTTTGGCCACTATCTTTCGATATTGACTGCAAGATTCTACCTGCATTTCTTTGCAATCTAGATAGTGTCTCAGATACGCCTATCCTATTTTTATTTATATAATATTTTATTAAAACAATTTTATTTGCCCTCACCGAGGTAAGACCAAGACCCCGCCACTTCTGGGTACGAAACCACATAGTTGCATGTATTGCTCTACCGCAGATGTCATCATTTTTATTTGTTACTGTGCCGCGAAAAACTCATAAAGTTTACGAACATCTCAGAAATGAATATAATAAACTATTCGATTAATTCAGCATTCGTTAAATATTATAAATCCTAATATTCCATTGCTCTCCCTATACTTCTTCTCCATCGCTTTCCCATTTCATTGAGACACAACCAGTGGCGGTTCGTGATATATCTTATTTTGAGTTCAATCGGAGATTAAAAAAGTGAGAAAAAAAATGTATTTTAAAATTATTACGTATCTCATAATTTCTTCAATCGATTGGTATTCACTTTATTACGTATCTTTTCCATATTATATATATCTATATATATTTTTCGTAGATCTAATGGAATTTCGTCATATCACTGCACCAAAAATGATCAAGAAATAATTCGGTGATCCATTAAAACGTTCGTAGCTAATTTATATATTATAATGTCGCATATTACAATAAACAGTTTTAAGTACGAAAATCGCAATTTACGTAAGAAACATTACCGTTCGCTTTTCATATAAAAAGTATCGCCTTCAGTACCCAATTAACTCATTTTAATAACAACTTAAAACACGAAAAATCTGTTGATTCTTTCAACTTTTCTTTCGTACAAAAATCTTCATATATATATGCGCATACGGTCGCCTGCTCGGCACGGTTTGACAATATATGAACTATTCCTTGGACAGAAAGCCTCATAGACGCTGAATTCATAACCCACATATGAAATTCATTTCAGACTCGCTTTCGGGCAGTATTACACACATAGACGGGTTGAATTTTTAGAAACGAATTTGAACCACACGCTATTTAAAGTGTAATAAAATTACGATGTATGTTTTTAATTATTTTCTTATCTTTTTTATGGATGTTCACTGTAAAAACGCACTTTGAGAAAACCGCCACTGGTCACAACATTTCTCGAATTTAGAATGCCATAGTTTCACTGATTTCGGGCAGTTGGAGCTCTCATACGGCAGCACACAACAACAAAAACACTGCATTGAACCTCTAATAATAACAACATTCAAATTGTAAGGTCAAAATGTATCCAATAAAGCCATTTATGATACCTAATAATAATGAGGATTTAATACGCAGGTGTTTTATGGTCACTTATACCATTATAGGATGCTAATGGGAGGTCCGTTCAAAGTATTGCAATCGTTAATATTATAGAAGAGGTCGCTCGTGTTATTTATAAAACATCCGGTTACAATACCTGCACAGTGGACAGGTAACAGTGTTGAAGTATATTATACGTATTATATTCTATTGCACCTGATTCCAACATGAGGTAGGTCTATTAGAAATTCACTTTCACTCAAATTATGCCCGTTTTGGTCAGGAAGGAATGTACAATGGTCAATGGTCAGTATCTGTCCCATGCAGGTATGTTTATTATTAGTAATTGAAAAAAAAATGGTACTACCTTAGCCGGTTTTTCAAGTGTGGTTCGGGAAGGGGTATTCTTTGTAATAGTTTTATCTTATTTTACTAATATCCTTTCTTATCGGATGTTGGCTATCATCACCTTGCGGACTACAGTACCTACAACCAATGGCGGTTCGTTGTCTAAATCAGTTGGAGTTCAACATTAAAGTGATTTAAAAAAGAAACAGCTTCCTATGCGCAGATTTTCTTCTGCGTGAAATATTATATAGTAGGAGTCACTTCAATTTAACAGTTTGTGTGGGAAGGTTAGGTTAATTGTTAGGTTAGGTTTCTGGATTAGATATTTAAAAAAAGGAGACAAAGCGTTCGAATGTTCGTATTTATGACAGGATTTATATTTCCATAAAAATAGCCATAAAAAAATCAGTTAATATTAAAAAGAAAACAAAAAAATCGCAAATTAACCCTTTCAATATTCGAAATATCAAACATTTTTAAATACTAACATAATGTTGATGGTATTCAGACAATTAAATATTAAAAACAAAAAAAAAACACAGATAAGATTGACGATAATAATATTAGCCCTATCCGCTGCGCACCGAAATAGCGAATTTCGGCTTTGACGTACGTTCTGGCACCGTTCGAAACCGTATTTATGTTATATGAAATATACCATAGGTTTTTTAGCTCCATACGTGTGTTCTAGAATTCGTATAGCGCTATGTTCCTATTGGTGGATTTTTTTTAACTATGGAGTCTTGGCGCGCTGTTTAGGAATTTGTACGGGCAAATACTATAGAGTAGTGGCACGCCTTTCAAACTGTAGTAATATTATAATCCATGTGAGTCTTGTTCACTGTAATTTTGTAATTTTCAGAGAAAACTGCAACTGCCTACAGCAACCCGTACCAGACTTGTAAGTTTCAAGGCCAAGAGGGGTGGCGTCTTTTTATCATCGCGTTTTCAATCAATCTTCCCCTTGATTATCAGTTGGCTTTTATTATACTTATCACTTTTTATGATGTGACCAAGGTTTTGGCATTCTTTTTATGTTGTACCTGGTAATATGTCATCATCTTTGATAATCAATAGAACCTCCAGTACCCTATCTGTCCAGGGTAGGTTGACGTTGACTATACATACCCACATTTTAAAGGCTCCGTTTTAATGCTTCAATGTTCCTAATAGACGCACATTTTTTCTTGGGTTATTTAATAACAATATTGCCTATTTCAATCCAATGTCTCAAATGCGTATATTGTTCAAAGATATAGAATGCGACGATATAGATATCTTTATTAACATATTTAATATGTTATTAACTATTTGGTGCATCCTCTTCGTGCTGTATCCCGGAGTTTCGTAGTCGACTTATAAATCTGAGTGATACGTAACTCAATCTTATCAATATTATCTTTTTTTTTAGTACTCAATTTCATAGCACCAACCGGTACATATCAAACACATATACATAATCTCTTTATACGTAATTATTATAGTTTTTTCTAGATATATTATATTACAATACTAGATTTTTTCCCTTCTATTTTTGTATAATGGTAATTAATATGAACTAAACTTATCTATTTTACTGTCCTAAAACGGGATTTGTTCCTAGTTGGGCAGTCAAAGCTTTCTTAAATGTTGATGTTAAGTAATGTTATTTTTATAAACAATAATTATTAGCCTGAAATCATCCAAATTGAAAAAACCTTCCGAGAAAAGATAAATGTCGCAGACAGGACTCGAACCTGCACTCTTCTGATTGCCGGTCAGATGCTCTACCGTTAAGCTACGTCGGCTAACATTTTTCACTGGATTATTATTTTTGAACTGACTGAATAACTTCAGCATCCCACTATGACCTCCATCATAGGAAGAAGAAGAAGAAGACTGGAGTAATAAAACTTATATACTCCTCGATGTTAATTTTATAAATATGATAATGTTAATACTTAGTAAATGTATGAAAAAATAAAACTCAGTTTAGTGTCGAGGTTTCCACTGTATTCAGAAGAATGGAGGAAACCTAACAATTAACCATTCTGATTCTTAAGTTCAAATGAGAATTGTAAGAAAGGTTTATTTAGAATCGGTGGAAATTAGTCACTCCGGAGAATTTTTGAAATCGATAACCCGATAATAAATAAGGATAAAGTAAATGGAATACAAAGCTCTTGCATTTTAAACGGCCCACTTAATTACCTACCTGCTTTTTGAAATATTTACTTATTCTTTCAATCGAGTTTTTAAGTTCTTATATTCAGTTTCAGTGCCGATAAATCGAAGTTTATTGAAATAAATAATGAAGTTTCGTACAATACGGCGTGTTTAACTGTTTTAGTGATATGCTTATTTTACTCGTATATATATAAATTGCTACAGATATTCTGTGTTTAAAAGTATGGTATTCAATAAAAATGCAATAACTTGGACAAATATCCATCAATTTGAATGATTTTTTTTTAAATTTAAAAAATGAAATTTTACGAATATTATAGTTCTAATTAAAAAAAAACTACACATTTATAACTACACAAAATATTTTTAAAAAAATATTAGATTATTTCACTTCACAATTGTGTTTTTAAAAATTAATCCGAAGATTCACTTTCTATTCGCAATCTTTTATTGCGATGTACAATAATGTCACTTCCGTCGTCACTGTCTTCATTTATGGGAACAAAGGTCTTGTCGTCCGTAGTGCCGATTAATTAGAATGAAGCAAGCAGTGTGTGCCAAGACCGAATTGTTTGGCGGTCCGTCCTCTCTGCCTACCCCTGCGGAGAAACCGCAAAGTGGTCAGTTAGTTAATTATAAAACAAATGTTAAAACCGAATAAAATAACAAGTTACTTTTAAAAAAATTTAATTTACATAAAATTTAAAAAAAGTTAAATTGAGTTCTACGAATTAAACACAAAAACAATTAACAAGTTACTGTTCTTAAAAACTAGGTTTGTAGGAGAAATAAACTACATGTATGTAATTGTTATACTTACCTACATATGGTACATATTAAGGAGAATCTTAACCATGAAGGTTAACATTTTAAATATTAAAATAGACAAATAGTTATAATTATTCCGCATTTTGCTTAAAATCGCTATTAGAGTGGTAATTTTGGTGATACGTATTTAGGTTTCAGTGCGTAGGTTCACATTAACAGTTTTCCCACATATTATGTATGGAAATAGGAAAATCTTATTTATAACATTCACCGAAATTAGAAATAATCTGTCTGTGCGCCAGGCGGAACAATTTTTATCCCATAAATTGTAATCAGTATAATATATGGATTTAATAAATATAAGGGAAATATTTTTAATGATGTTTTCGCGTCATGCGTACATCTTGTTGTATTTATCAGTGGCTGACTGGCTGGTACCCATCGGTTTCTTACAAAATTTTAAATATTTCATCATCATCAAGTATCCAACTGCTGTAATAAACAAATCGACAAAAATCCCTCTGTAAAATCATCAGATGTGTTTTTCTTGTACTCTTCAGTTTCTCTTTCAAAGGCAAATATTTGCTTGTTACGAATAAATTTGACAATATAATTTTTAAATCATTAATTAAGTAAATGAAACACGTTGTTATAAACCACGAATATATTTTATTTTTACCAACCGGTTTCGCTTAACTCAAGCTTCATCGGGGTAAATATAATAACTAAATTCTAATACAGAGTTATCGGTTATATATAGGTACAAAATAAAATAGAATGAAATAGATATATTACAAAAGAAAGACAAAAAATTTTTTTAGATGAAGACAACAATAGAAAAACATTATGTGTAAGAGGGAGACATCCTTAAATAAATATAACAGTGTAATGGGAATATAATGGTGAAACCGATTGGTGAAAATAAAATATATTAAACAGTGAGTAACCGGTTGGTGAAAATAAAATATATTAAACAGTGAGTAACCGGTTGGCGAAAATAAAATATATTCGTGGTTTATAACAATGTGTTTCATTTACTTAATACATGTCAAACCACTAAGTGATTGCTTCTTACGAAAATATTTTTTAAATCTCCTACGACCATCACTGTTAGCGGAATATGTTCCTTTATTTTAAAGTATACATTGATTATATATATTTTTAATAGCTATCGCTCGAATTTATTTTCATATTAATATTAATAATAATAATAAGTGTTTATTTCGGTATGTGGGGAGGTTAATGCAGTCCCACATATTCCATACAAAATATACATCCAATAGTTATAATAAAAATATATATACAAAAGTTTGAGAAATAAAATAATAATACGATAGTAGGTGAATATACATCACACATACAACAAAAAATTTAAAATATAAATAAAATAACTAATAAAAATTAAATACTCGTACATCAAAATAACGCCTTTAAGGTACTGCGGCATTCAAGATGTGAGGGGCCAATATCTTTCTCCAGTATGCGTCGATGTTGGAGGCTGGACTGAGGCGGCCTTCCATGATGAGGATATTCCTGGAGCTTATAAGGGCTGCAGAACCGAAAACTCGCCCCTCCGTGAATATATACTGGAAGCGCTGCAGTATCTGGGGAGGCCAAACATTATGCGGAAGGCGTTATTATACTATATTATAAGACTGAATTTTGGATGACCTTGATTTTTACGTCACGTATAAATTTGTTTAAAAAAATAAGTACAACCAATCAATCAATGATATGTATATATTAATAAAGTGATGATTACGAAATAATTTTCAATTCATTTATTAATAATGATGCCATAAGATGAATACCAATCTTTTGAAGAAATTATAATTATAATTAATTTGTTATTTAAAAAATAAAACTTACGAATTTGAATCAATATAAATAAACATTATACGGCAAAATTTAACATGAGGTATAAAATAACTTTTTTTAAAAGCGCGTACTTTTTATACTATGTCGATATCCGACGTGATTCTTTTCAAGAACGAGACTTCCCTCCCCACCGGCATGACCATTGACGAGTTGGTCCCGCAGGCCGGGAGATAAAACAGTCTATGCTGTCGGTGACGGGGATAAACATCAGGAACATAGAAATGAATGCTCTCTATGATAGCCAAGTTTTCAGTCATCGAATCACTCTGAAGAAATGTGTAACAATGTGCACACCCCTTCTGACCCGTAGATTGTTCATTCCTAGCATACACAAGAAATATCATTAGATTAAGCCACGGGTAGTAGCCATACTCCATCAGGTAGAGAAATCTCAGAAATTTATTCTGAACTCTCCAACATGGGGGAATACTTCACCTGATGTGGGCTCCAAATTGCCGACCCACTCTTAAGTCTACTCCTAACTACGGAATTGAATTGAATTCTGAGAACCCGGGTATCTCTAAAATTCCTTGCAGTGCGTAGAACAAAGCCCAGCATTCTCAATGAAGTGCTACAAGCCATCTCCAATATCTCCATATAAGCATGAAATGCCAGCCTGCTATCAAACATGATCCCAAGATCCTTCATAGTGTAGACACATAATCCCAAGAAGTGTGATTTACTCGTATGTATATTTTGACATGGAAGAAAACTGATGTCGCCAGTTTTTTTTTTATTTATAAATTTTTTGTTACATAGATTTATTATATAAACATAAAGTGTTTTTTTTATATATAAATTTTTTGTTACATAGATTTATTATATAAACATAAAGTGTTTTTTTTTAAATATAATTTTTTTGTTACATAGATTTATTATATAAACATAAAGTGTTTTTTTTTTTTATATACATTTTTTGTTACATAGATTTATTATTTAAACATAAAGTGTTTTTTTTTAAATATAAATTTTTTGTTACATAGATTTATTATATAAACATAAAGTGTTTTTTTTATATATAAATTTTTTGTTACATAGATTTATTATATAAACATAATTTTTTTTTTTTTTATATATAAATTTTTTGTTACATAGATTTATTATATAAACACAAAGTGTTTTTTTTTATATATAAATTTTTTGTTACATAGATTTATTATATAAACATAAAGTGTTTTTTTTTTATATATATAAATTTTTTGTTACATAGATTTATTATATAAACATAAAGTGTTTTTTTTTTATATATACAGTTACGCAAAAAAAAAACAGAAAATAGTGAACTAAATTGATTAATAGTGAACTAATTTTTTTTTCTAAATATATATAATTTTATGTATATTGTACGAGTATATATGTATAACAAAAAAATCCCACACAGGCAAGGCCAGTGCGTGGATATAATTTTAGTTAGTGGCAGTGGAAAAATGACTTTTTTTTGTAATTAGTATTATTTTAATATTTGTTTATGGTATGTGTATTTACTCATATAAGCGAGTTTTTACTTAAATGTAATTACTATATAATACTTGCTAATAATATTGTAATGGATATGAGATAAAATTGAAAAAAAAAAGATTTTTGTTTTAATATTTCTTGTTGTGAGAAAAAAACCATATGAAGATAAATAAGAAAAATAAAATGGGGGAAATATACTACTATAGCAAGAAAGGGTTGATGGCTTTTGTTGTTATCCAGGTTTTACAACATTTTTGTGTGTTTTGTGTGGAGACGATGCGTTTGGAGACTTACGTCCTATTATTTGATGAGATAAATTATTTGCAGTTGAGTTTACATACGACCTTTCGACTCCTAGGACCTAGACAGACTAATGAAACTGTTATCTGTTTAAGAAAGATCTCGATATTTTAAAATGGTAGATCATTTCACCAAAAGTAAGGAAAAATTGAGCTTACTCCAAGTACACTGAAACGACCATAATTAATACACTTGCAACAAATCTTCTCGTATTTATATTGAATTATTGATTTTTCTTTCAGCAGATATTCTTTGAAAAAAAAAAACTTTTTTATCTATGATTGATTCCGTTGCATAATATTATGTCGACGTTGCCTTGCATTGGTCACACAAGCTTTAGTTTTGTAATTCCATGAAATATTATTTCTTTTGCATATATGAAGTAATCACTTTGCGGTTGACATTACGGAAACATGAAATAATGCATTCGCTTTGTGTGAACCGCAGAATAATTATTGATATATTTGTCGCTTACCGGTTCAAACCTAAGTTATTATATCGGCGCAGTACGAGTATATTATATTAACAAATATTATGCTAACACAGAAGATTCTGGCAAAAAAACAGAAACTCTTCTGTGCCTTTGTAGATCTACAAAAAGCGTACGACCGAGTTGATAGGAAATAATTATGGAAGGTATTGTCCAAGTATGGAGTGAATACGAATCTCATACAGGCAATCGCGACTCTGTACGAGGAAAGCGTTGCATGTGTTTGGGTAAACGGTGATTTTACGGCGTGGTTTGACATCATAAAAGGTGTTAAGCAAGGCTGCGTAATATCACCGTGGTTATTCAATCTATAAATGGATAATTGTATGCAAGAATTGAAAGATGTGGGCTTGGGCGCGAAAATGAGTAATCTGAAAGTATGTTGCCTGTTGTATGCGGATGATGCGGTGCTGATTGCTAACAGTATGGAAGATTTACAGTCCCTTGTATCTAGGATGAATGAAGTATGCATGAAGAACGAGCTAATGATGAATGTAAGTAAGTCTAAAGTCATGGTGTTTTGAAAGAGAGAGTGCGAAAACAGTGTGCAATATAGTTGTGAATGACGAATACTTGGAGCAGGTCGATGAGTTTGTATATTTGGGAAGTATGTTTACGGGAGATGGAATGACTGATAGGGATATTGAAAGAAGGGTGAATGCAGGAAACTCCTATAATGGAGGACTGAACGCAGTTGGCGCTAACAAAAAGTTGTCCAAAGAAGCGAAGCTAGCAGTCCACAATGGAGTGCTGATACCAACCCTGATGTATGGCAGTGAGGCATGGAATTGGCAGAAGAAGGATGAAAGTAAACTGAATGCCGTAGAAATGAGATCTCTGAGACGAATGTGTGGTAAAACCATGTATGATCGTGTGAAAAATATTGAAATTCGTAAAGAATTCAAGGCTGATCTAAGCGTAACGAGTAAGACTAAGAAAGGGACGCTTAGATGGTTTGGGCATGTGGAGCGAATGAACGAAGAAAGGAGGGTAAGAAGAATGTATGACGCGAATGTGAATGTAAGAAGAAGCCGGGGACGTCCGAGGAAGACATGGCACGATCAAGTGAATCAAATACTTGAGTCGGGCCATGTCAGAAGTCGGAATAATAGAAGAGAATGTATGAATGTGAATGAAGCAAGAAGTGTATGCCATGATCGAGTTGTTTGGCGGTCCATCCTCTCTGCCTACCCCTGCGGGGAAACGGCGTGATGGTTAGTTAGTTAACAAATATTGTTGATCAGACACTACCCTAAAGTGATGAATTATGATTTATTTCGTATAATATCATTATGGTAATATTCTGTGATGAAAAAATAGTCTTTGGTCCGTGAAGGGAACGAGTAAATTGTGATTATGAATGTGGTAACACTGTTTTCCAATCATTTTAATGCAAAATATGGATCGTTATGACACCATCTCGTCCCAATTCCGTGGATCTAAAACGCGTGAAATTGATAACATTAATAATTACGATTGAAAGCGTTAGTTTTCGACATTAAATAGAAATTAATCATAATTTCGTCACTTTTCGATTTCTATCACGAAAGATGAATATTTTGTAGTCATTTTGTCATCATTTACACGTCATTTCGTGACTACAATTAATCTTGATACGATCGCCTGGCGACTGCATGCAATTAGATGATCTGTATTTGTGAAAAGCGAAATTAATTTCTTAAATCCCCTCTTAAAACTTCGAGACTTATTACTGGTGCATGGATGAATTATTTCTTGTTTTTTCAAGTTTAATGTTTCGGTTAATTTCTGTAAATCCCTTCTATACAAGTATATATATATAAAAATGAATGTTTGTCTGTCTGTTCTCGATTTTCTCGAAAATCACTCCACCGGTTTTGCTGAAAATAACACAGTTTGTTCTTATTAGTACCGGGAAGGTTTAGAGAGTAGTTTGAATGAAATTCAAAATGTAAAATTGTTGCTATAACGTTTTAGAATTAGTATGAAAAACATTGAACCCGCCATGCTGTATTGAGGTTAGCCCATAGATATAGCACTCTGGTTAGCCACAGATTACATATTCAAAGGAAGAAGGTTTGTTTGGGCAGAATATTTTAATGGAAAACACAACAGGTACCTTAACATAACTTAAGAAATTTATTATTTAGATGTATTTAAAAAAAATAAATGTTTTGAATGAAATAAAAATTTCAAACGAATGTTTCTTTGTTTAGAGATAGTAACAGTCGTCACAGGGCATTTCTTTCGCTGTCATCAATTATGGTACCCAAACGACAAGCAAGAATTCACAAAAATTAAAACATTGTAATATGTAATGGATTCTGATAGAGTTTTAAGTTATTTATTATGATTTTTTTTTTAATTGACATCTCACAACAGCACCCTTTCTGTAAAGAAACGAACGATGTATGAATGTGAATAAAGCAAGGAGCTTGTCCCAAGACCGAGTTGTTTGGCGATCCGTCACATATGCCCACCCTTGCGGGGAAACGGCGTGATGGTTAGTTAGATAGTTACTTTCAAAATAATGAGGCCGCATTGGAATCTCATCTGGGAGTGTTATCAACAAATGCAAACTAATAATAAATAATAAGTGATAACAGATCATAGACAGCGACCCGACGCTGACCTTTTTCTGTATACAATCTAGATTCAACATTCTGACAGTGTGATCTTACAGAGAGATCGAGGTCACCCTCCATCTAAGTCCCATTGAAAATTAATATTAACAATCCATACCCGATGCAGGCTGGACTGACCTACTGAGGCCAACTTTGGTTCGTGTGGGATGTAATACTCACCGGACATAATAATAATAATATTGCGATGCGGCATTCGTACACCGATCAGATCACCGTACATATGGTGTTATGTTAGACACCTGTCTGTGTTTTTTTGCGCAGTTTCTAAGCTGTCAACACTGAGGTCATAATTAATAGACTTGCCCTAAGTACTTTTTCGATGGCTTGAGGCAGAGGCCACGTGACACCTATTTTAACAGCTCTAATTATTAAAAAGGTCAACGTAACGTAGGGTTATGTAGATGTGTTCAGATGTATATATAAGTGAATATTAAAAAAAAATAAAAAATTGTAACTTGTTTGTGTGAATGTACGCGGTGTGTTCAAAAGAAAAGGTGAATTTTGAATTTTCGCGGGCTGTGTACATTCGATTATCGATTTTTTTTTGTTATGTTGGTACACATATGTTTATCATATGTTAGCATTATCAGTGGTTTCTTTTTAACAACTGGAAAGGTTAGTCACGTTTTTGGGTGTTTTTCGATTTTTTACTTTTCATTATTTTAGTAAAAAATCGAAAAACATCGATTTTTTGAAGAAATGCTGATAAGGACATATTTGTGTCAACAAATGTAATGAACATGTTTGCCAGTTGTAACAGAATGAATATAACTTGAATGTATAAGGATAGTTCAAATGGCAGTCACTTATATATTCCAATCGCCAAGAATGAAAGCAAAGCACGGTTTTTCCCCATTATATTCCCATTGGTAACACAAATGCAAGCCGATAATGAGTCAAACTCATCCAACTCTGGACGCCATATTTCTTTGTTGTCTCATATTTATTCAAGCGACACCACTTTTCTTTGTTACTTGAAACTCGCCCAAAATATATACGTTAGCTTTCTTCTTTACTTCAAACCATTGGCGATTTTCTTTAAAGAGCGTTTGTGAAGTGAACTCCCATAAAAATATAACGAAAGAAATGAAACTTATATCATCACTTT
Source organism: Halesus radiatus (assembly GCA_022606495.2). Lineage (NCBI taxonomy): Eukaryota > Metazoa > Arthropoda > Insecta > Trichoptera > Limnephilidae > Halesus > Halesus radiatus. The sequence goes on along the minus strand of JAHDVE020003671.1, from coordinate 17,100 downwards.
ACCGCACTTACAACAGCGTGACATTCAAAATCCGCGTTAAAAAAACAATTGTCGGTGAATACTGCCCAAAAACGGATCCGAAAAGAATCCCATGCGTGCGTTATGAGTCCCGCACGTATTGGACATGAGGTCCTGGGCTCGAATCGCAGCTGCTACCGTTATCTTATATTTTCTCTGTCTTTTCGGTTTCATTTTTCGATTTAGGAGTTGTTAATATTAACTTCAATAATTTGTTTTTTTAATTTTATTTACATTTTACAAAAAAAAATGCAATGTAAAAAGTTCCAATAAACTACTCTTGTAGCTTGTTATTAAAAACTCATAATTTACAAAATATATACTCGTATGTCTATATAAAATAAAATACAAACACAGAAAAACGTATATAACGAACTTAAAACATAAATATTTATCAAGAATCTTACTCGTAAATATTTCTTCAAAAATATATTAAAAAACAAAAAAAAAACATAAACGAAAGCAATAAATCACAAATAAAATAATATTTCCTTATTTCTAATACAATAGCTTCTTTCAACTAGTCAATTTTCAACATATTTATTAAATGTTTAGTTTTAATACAGTTTTTTTACTATTTCAGCTGGTAACATATTTAAACAGCTAGGAATCGTGTGATCTAAAGTTCTTTGTCCATATTTATTCGTATGCTTAGGAACCATTAATCCTTCATTAAAATTGAGACGAGTGTTGTAATCCAGTCTATTTGTATTATATATAGGGTTATTAATGTGCTGAAATATAATTTTGTACCACAGAATCGATCTTAATGGAAGAATTTTGAGACTCTGATGGAGAAAAGTATGGAATATTGTGCCTTCGTTCGTATAAACTTTGATGAGCAATTTAACCAAGGAATTTTGCACTGATTGAACTTGATTGATATTTCAAAATAATCTAGCCTTTTTCGTTACTTTAGACATAGATACTCCAATGACACACATCTCAATTTGTTCTTCATCTTCATTTCTTGCATTTTCACATTATTTTTTCAACCACCAACCGGATCAAGTCATTTTTCATCCTACAGATTATTTGAAGCTTTTACTTAGACAGCCAGTATTCGAGATACATTAATCATAATTATAAAAATTGTACCGATTCATCGTGGTTTTACTTTATAATTATTACTAATTACTACTATCCATACGTAGGAAGCTTCTGCATTTAATATACATGCGATGCCTTTTTATCATAAATCATAGCATATATATTAAAAATAATCAAATCCATATTTAATTTTGGTTCAGCCTCCTTTCTTAATGTATACGTGGAATTAACTAAATCAAATTAAAATAATCACTTTCTTCTAATTACCCCAATTACTTTTGTATATAACTTCGTATTATCACGCCTGGTTTTCTATTGGATATGCATTATTCGATCTCTCTTAAATTTTCAATACTTTTTCCAAGCATCAATCATAAATAATAATAATCCATACCGAAAATTATCCAACTGTTTCAAAATATGAAATACGTAAGTAATTTTTTTAAATCACTGGTAATAAATACAACTTTTTGGGAATAGCAATAAATTAAATTGGTAATTATAAAATTCCACCTTGATTCGATGTTGGGAGGAAAACTCCGCAACACTTTTTATTACCTGTCGAAAAGGTTGAATTATGCGCCCAATTAATTCGGTATTAAATTATGTTGTTAGTAAATGAAGTTTCGGTGAAAGGTTTTTTTTACAGTAACTCCATACAGGAGGCTCTGAGGGAAGTAATTTCCCTCGAGGCCTATGTGTTCTTTGGAGATGCTGTGTGGAGGGTCTTTTAGAGGATAGGAAGGAGTGAACCTGGGTCTTGAAGAGACCCATCATGCAGAAGGGAAGATACATAGAGACCGGTAAATCATTTCACAGCCGAGCTGTTGAACACAAGAACGAGTCATAGAAGCGGCACGTTATCATGTGGCAAATGTCAACCGTGTACAAATGTTGGGCTCGCGTTTGGTATGTTTCCCGAATGTACCGATGCCGAAAAGATCAATGACACTAGTTCTTCAGATCATCTTCCATTGAAATACCGGTAGAACAAGGATAGCATTCCCATCTGACGTCTGTTCTCCAAAGATTGCGATCCGTTTAATATAGGCGAATCTATCAAACGGACCGCCTGTTTCTGCACAGAATCAAGGGTTTTTTTTAAATATTTTGGGGCTCCCGACCAGAGGTGGCTACCAAATTCAACAGTGGGGCGCACTTGCAATTCGTACAGGGTCAGCAGTTGTGTACTATTAAAACATCTACGGGCCCTGTACAGCACGCCCAGCTTCTGAGAGGCTAACTTGACTGCGGGTTCGATGGAGCCCCCATGCTTGAGCTGGTCACTTAGGGTTACACCAAGCATATCAATGGAGGGTTTGATACAGTAATTACATATCTTTCTTTAATAATCAGAGTTATGTATTAACTATGATATATTATTATACATATAGGTATACTATTTTTTAAACCATTTTTTATGTGATTACAACACATGAGTCCCATCGGCCCCCGACTATCGGGAGCCAGTGGGACTATATCATCCCCAAACGGGGTATGTTGTAGTGGCGTGCAGTCCATAAAGGCTGAAAAGCTGTACCTATCCTAAAAAACGAACCATTAAAGAAAATGAAAGATTCTTTACCAACATGTGTTTTTAATTAATAAATTGTTTTTGTATGCCAAATTTATACTTTTTACTAAGATAATAAAATGGCAATTTTTTAAATATTCATACCTGAACTTGAAAATTACACACCGCCTACCTTTAGTCATAGATTATAATTAATAGATAATGTATTTTGTAGTCTTTTTGTTTGGACGTTTTATTTACTATGTGCTTTTGCTACTTTTAATTTATCAATTTCGCTACCGGTTTCGACACAACTGTGTCATTCACTAGCGTTCCTAAAACTAACTTAAATTAAACAAGTACAGAAACAAATTAGTCACCATTAAGTGAGGGTAGTGGGAGTGGTGATTCGGAGGGGGGTGGGCGGTGGTAGGAGTCGAAGTTACTAGGAAACACGGTTAACAAAGGTGATTTACAGGGAGCTATTATTTTGTTTGCTAAATTAATTTCCGATTTAATTTTTTTGTTAATTTCTAAAGATTCTAAGGCGCACAATTTAAAATATGTATTAATATTTGAATGTTTTAACTTAGTTTTTTCTTTATTGAAGCTATTGCCTGTCTCTAATAAATTATTAGAAAACTCGGAATAGTTATTATTGTAGTAACTATCATGTACAACGAAACACACTTTATGTATATTACATTCTTGATGTATTTCATTTGTATACTTACTTACCATTACTGTAGCTACATTATGGCGCTACTCCCAACTCAAGCACGAGAAATCTTTCTCTATTGAGTTGGGTAGTTTTTGTTAAATAAATTTATACTTTTTTTGTAATTAGCTATTAATAAGATATAACAATACTATTAAATATTTTATATGTATTTATATTAAATAAAAAAATAAATAAAAAAGATTTGGTCATGCCACTAGTATGTTGTGAGGGGGAAAGGGGTATGGGGAAAAGGAAGATTGAAAAGTATCTGGCTATTGAGATATAGTCACTAAAAACGGCCAGTTTCATTTCAAGCAACCTTTCGGTTCTGAGTGATGCTTTACCAGGAAATGTTTTTGGAAAGCAATTATTTTTTTGGTCCATATGACATATAATGCACGTAGAATTAGTTGCATTTGAAAGTTTTGTCCTCATAGCTGGTAGTATAGTTATATTTAAGAATTGTTTTTTTTACATCGGTAAAAATAACGGGAATAGTAATATTGGATGTAAAAACTTTAGATCACATGCTTCCCAGCTGTATGAAGTAAAAAAAAAACTATGAAAACTAAACCATTAAAAAATATATTGAAAACCTGACTAGCTGAAAGAAGCTATTTGTATTAGATAATAAGGAAATATTATTTTATGTACGATTTATTGCTGTCATTTGTGTTTTTATTTTATTTATTTGTTTAATATATTTTTGTAGAAATATTTTTGAATAAGATTCTTGAGAAATATTTATGTCGTAAGTTTGTTACATATGTTTTTATTTTATATAGACATATATATATTCTGTGAAATTTAAGTTTTAAAAAACAAGCTCCCATAGACAAACTACAAAAAAGTATTTATTAATTGATAAACTAAAGTTTTTAAGACAAGATTTTTGTGCATAGCGCAAAAGGGTAACAATTATTTTTATAAACAATAATTATTAGCCTGAAACACTCATCCAAATTGAAAAAACCTTCCGAGAAAAGATAAATGTCGCCGACAGGACTCGAACCTGCACCCTTCTGATTGCATTGAGGGATTTAGCCGTTACAAGCCTTTCTCATACTAATGAAGTTGGTTGTTTACAAGTGAAATATAATAAAAACAGTAATTATTGAATGAAACACTAGTATATATTGATTAACTTGGCGGGTTTGCGATAAGCCGACGTAGCTCAACGGTAGAGCATCTGACCGGCAATCAGAAGGGTGCAGGTTCGAGTCCTGTCGGCGACATTTATCTTTTCTCGGAAGGTTTTTTTTCAATTTGGATGAGTATTTCAGACTAATAATTATTGTGTACAAAGAAGTAGTTTATCGGGACTGTTTGCATTGTATTTTTTCTTTTGTAAAATGTAAATAATGCAAAAACCGGAGCATCGTTCCAGTTGAATCAAATTGCACTGGGCGGATCCCAATCTCACCAATATGATAAATATGACTTATCAGCATTACACGCCTACTCTAATCGGGTGCTTAAATTATTAAAAAAATCAATAAACTTTCACCTTGATAGCCTACTAAAAACTTTAATTTCCACGTGGGGAACTATCTAGGAAAGAAACCGAAAAATAATATAGATCAGTGTGTTAAGCAGAGAATGGTAATGATAATTATTTTATGTGTTTATTATGACTTGCATTTATGGACATTCGACTTAGCCAATACCGCATTGCAGATGCTGTTAATGTGTGCTTGCAGTTTACTATTTTCGTGATTCAATTAATCGTAATTATAATAATCAGGGTCGATGGAAAGGTTAAAACGCTAATATAAAGATAGCCATGCGTAAAATGCATCGTACGATGTGTGCTAATTGTGTATAATATTAGTGATAAAAGTATAATGCTATTCTATACAGTAGCGAGCATAGAATTGTGTTCAGCTTTATAATATCAGTTTATTTGTAATAAATCTAATGTCGTTGTGACACGGTCTTTAGCTATTCAGATTATTTTTAGATTTAGGAACTTGATGAAAAGTCAGACGTCGGACTGAGGTGGTTTGGGCACGTATTAAGAATTCCAGAAGATCGCAGACCTACTCTGGACGGATGCCGTTGACGTTGCGCGGGACAGGATCTCTCCATGCGATGTGTCCTCTACCCGCATAGGATGAGGGGATGAAGTCGTATTAAAACAGTTATTAAAAAATAAAGTACGAATTTATTTATTTTTTGATAAATATTAGTGTTACCTTACTAAAACATAGTATGTATTTTTTTTTATAAAATCCCGTGGGTGGAAAAAATATTTAACTAATAATTTTATTTTTCCGAATAAAAATCATAAAGTCTTCAAAATTTGTTATAGATCCTTTTAAACTGGTGTTTCTTTACGGTTTGAAGTGAAAAGTATCAATTAATCACAGCGACATCTGATTTATTTCAAATAAACTGATATTCTAAGGCTGACCACATTACTATGCTCGCTACTGTAGTTACGGTTTCTCTACATCCTGTATCGCATTCTCCTCATATGAATTTTCTCATATCCTGTATTTTCTTTTTACTAAAATCGCTGCAATATTTTTCCAATGTGGACCATCAAGGTCATATGTGTTACTGGACCGTGTAGGTACGAATATGTATTCTCAATTTCAACCCACACAAACAATGTTAATATGAAGAGCAGCGATTTCAATTCGAGGTCCTGACATGTCGTGCGTTGGTCATCGATTTTTTTAAAATGAAATATTAAACCCACTATTTAATCCCTCATACTTTAAGTCCGGACTGGCTTCACCGATGCATACTCGAGGGAAATCCACCATGATAATAATAATAATAATGTAAACATTTATTTGTCAATAATTTGTTAATTTACATATTTTATTTTAACATGTTATATAGTTTTAGTAATTGACAAAAAGATCACTGCTCAGCTATACACTCCAGAGCCCGGAGAGCAGGTGGTTTTCAAGAGTGTCTACAGAAATTATATTAAGTTAATGTTGTATCAAATCTCTACACTTAAAAAAAAAAAAAAATTTAAATCTAATTTTTTTTATTTTTTACAAAATTGCTCACACAATTATCCATCGTATTATTTATCAGCGATGTTGTGCCGCTGACTGTGAAGTCGGCAGCCATTCGCTGCAGGACTTTTCGAAGCACTGCAGCGATCTCGACCTTCGAATAAATAGTGGTATCTCAAAAACAGCGGTTCGATGTTTGGGGAGACAAGTAAATGGTCTCCATGAATTATAGTTTAAATTTTTTTATTTCTATGTAACACTTTTTTCCAATTCTCGTTATTAAAAAATGTGCACTATTAAAACATATTTGTTTATACACAGTTATAAATATATGTTTTTTTTTCATTTTGTTCGCAATGGGTACATTATAGGATTATAGTATTTTATTATTGTAGTTTAAATTGAAACTTTCTTATTATAATGCCTTTGTTTTCCTAATTAATCCTCCTGAATCAACAAAACTTGTTAGCCAGCACTCAAAAATGGCCCTAAAGATCACTTTACGGGTTGCAATACCACTAATGATTATCTGTAAATTCTATACGGGTAGGTAAGAAATCGAATAAAGCTTCAAAATACGAACATCCTCAAACTGTACTCCTTCAATTTTATAAAATACGTCTCAAAGTGTGTGGAAATAAGTACAGTTTGAAAACCAGTGAAAGCAATTTTGTACGCTTTACCTAAAATTCCAGTACGTATTTCACATATAATTTAAAAGATTATAGTTTGAGGATTATTGTCTTTTGAAACCATATACATTTTACTCATTACCCGTATATAATTACCAGATTAATCATTCGTAGTATTTCTTGAGTTAGCAACCTGAAAGTATGTATTTTTGAATGTCGACTGTTAAAACAGATTAAAATGTATTATAAGTTTTTTTAAAACTTTTGTTAAAATTTATTTTTTTCTTAATATTTAGCGGACCCCCCTTATTTGAATCCAAGCTATATACCTTTATCCATTTTATACAACTCATTTTACCACTGGCATATATTACAAAAAGCGTTCCCATTGAATCGCAATGGTCGAATCACGTACCTTAGAGATAATCCGACAAAACCGCAATACTCGGCACCTTAGAGAGCGTTTTCCTATTCAGAGATACCTTGCAATTAATGATCCGTTACCATTTTTACCTGAATGCCTTTGATTACCAATGGATATACCCAAATGCAATTACAATAATCATCAATCGTCGGAAACGCTTCGAAATATAACCCACTTGTGTTGGAAAAGTAAAACTTTTTGCTTTCTACGCAATCCGAATGAATCTTAAATTATATTACTAAATGACTTGCTCGAATTTCTGCATTTAACATGGTTTACTATTTGATGTAAAGTACAATTTCTGATGTATAATTTGTATATCGTTTGCCGTATGTCTTGTAATCAGGCGGCAGATGTTACTCGGGATTTTGAGAACAGAAATCATCCGAGTTTGGTCAGTTATCAATTTGATTTCATCATTAACAGACGTTTCAGTTCAGCGGGTATTTCAACAAAGATTTTCAATTTTCTCGGTGGATTCTGGCGATTACGTACTAAGTGATTCAGTTTCATATACAGGACGCAATCCACTCAAATCTCTAAGGTAGACATTAAAATTAATATTTATCTTCTTTCTCTGGTGCCTTATCTTATCGGTGGTTGGCTAACGCCAGGTCAATCGTATCCCGGAACAACTCCACTCACATATCTTGTAGCGTCTTCCTCTGCTACTCGATTCATCAATCTTCTCCGATATTATTAATTTGTTAATATCGTATTGTTCTTTCCTCATATTATGACCAATATTTTGATGTTCCTTATTTTTTATAGCAAGTACAAAATAACAATTTTTGGTTATCTTTGTAGGAATATAGTTTTTTTACAAATCGGATAGGGTATCCGAGACACTATCTAGAACTTACAAATAAATTCGGGTAGAATCTAGTAGTCATGATAAAATGTAGCAGCCAAAAATATATTGGAATTAATTTAATTTTCGTTTAATTTCGAAAGTTGCTAATATTATCTTCAATGATAAAAAATATATTACAATGAGGTTTATAATCTTTAAGATATTATTATTATTTCCTATGGCCATTAGATGGCTGTATTTTAACGGGTATTTCTGCAACATAATGCCAGACAAGGAGACAAGCGACTGCGACTTCCTCCGGTTTGTGTAATACGAGGTAATCGCGCCATTATATTATATTATTATTGCGATTCCGTTTGTGCACCACGCGACTCACTTTCCTTTTGCGGCCATTCTTGTGATCTGACAAGATGAATGACACTTTAAAAATACTTATACGATAGTATTATGTCGCGTGTGTACCACAGTTTACGAGTATATGGTGGCCATTGTTTAGGACAGGGGTACACAATTTAAGTACCGCGTTTGCTTATGAAAAATGTTACAAAAATACTAGTTAGATGCAATGCATTAAAAAATTAGATGCCGTTTTTTTGGCACACGAGACCAAATTCACTGAAACGTTGGATTTGTGATAATAATGATTTACTGAACACGATTCAAAGAAAAAATCACCGATACGCCACAATTATGAAATAAACATCGATACATTAGGCTTTTGCGATCCTTGGGGTGGGACATTAAGGCGATGCAATGAGAAGTAATGCAAAATCATATTTTTGGATTGAAACATTGATGGCCTAGAAATATCATAGATGATTTAATTAAATACTGCAAGTAGAACACAACTTGTTAACCGGGAATTTTTTTTGTGAGTCGTTTTATAAGCCTAGAAAAAATAAAGTATCAGATCTAAAAAATGTTACGCAAAATCTTCTACTTACGAATCCTTTTTCCGATATTGTCGTATTGTTCATTGTGGCAAATTAAGCTTTTTAGAATATGACCGAAAAACATTTTAATAATTATGACTGAGTAACAAAATAAAATAAAACACGTATTTTGGTGACGTTTTTTTTTTGCGTAAATCGAAACATGCGGCCGATGTTAAGCGGGAATTTCATCCTGTTCGGCACCTGCATAAGGAGTGCGTGATTTCGTTCGAATTTTCGAGGAAGTGGATCCCTTATTGTCGTTTTCTCAGCCCTAAAAGACCAAATGAACTGAAACTTTGGATTTATGGTAATAATGATGGAGTGAACACGATTCGATGGTCAATTTCATTATTCTTTTATTTTAAAATTTCCTTTTATTAAATTTTGCGACTTATGTGGATATTTTCTAACTTTCAAACAGTGTTTTAAATCGGCATAGAGAATCATTACGAATAGTGGCGACATGTGACCAGATAAATTGTTTAGTTTACCTAATCGTGTCATGTATTTCTGTATCACCCCCGACTCCATCCACTTACGGTCATACATTCTCTTTAACAATATTATTATTTAATCCGCTGTACAAGTATACCATGTATCTAAACCACATAACGTTACCTCTGCATTCGTAATTTGGGCAAACGTGATTTCACCTCATGTATTAATTTAACCCGTTTTTCGTCTTTTCCCCGTTCTGTCCATTCCAAACGTGTCATACATACAGCTGGGTTGGTAACATAATTCTGTTTCATAGTGCTTCTTTCTTTGACGACTTTATATTGGTGACTACTGATTTCAGTCCATCATTCATTACATTACCTGCATTCATCCTGTCATTGTCGTTTTATTTGGTAAAGCCTTTCCATCTCTTGTTATTTGAAAATAACCCATATTTATTTATGCTCAGCGAAAAATTTCAGATTTTAAGGGATTCAATTGCTTGTTTCTGTGAAAAAGTAGTAGAAAGTTCTGCAAGTGTTTTAGTTTTTGATTATTGTGACAGCTGTTTCGGCGTTCAAACCCATTTTCAAACTGTGACGACTTACTTTAATTATTTTATTTACCCCTACCCAATTAGAGTGTTTGAAATGATTTATTAATATTTTCGGTAGAAACCGGTTTACTCAGAAAACAATTGTGATAATTAAAATCCTTATTTCTGTGGGATAATTACAGTTAAAATCTGTTTTCCCCGCTTTTAAGATGGCAGGTTCTCCTGCTATTTAATTCAATGAATTTAAATGTGTTGGTTTGGTGTAAGTACTGAGGAGTGGAGAATAGATGTTTTTTTCTTATTGCATTTATTAACGTTATTTATTATATTATATTCGCCCTATATGGGCTTTTACATATTTAGTTACTTATAATAGTCACACAGGTGCAAAACACATTACAGTATTTATTTATTTTTTAAACGCTCATAGGGATTTTTTATACAGATACATAATTTTAAAATCACATAAGAAAAATAAAAAATAGAAAACTTGCACTAATGTTAAGTTACACGTGAAAAGCAGTTGTTAAGTTACATTTGAAAAAGAAAAAACTGTTATATTCTGATCATTTGTTCGTTTATTTATCTCTAGTTGTTCCAGTAAATTTAATCTAAGACCCTATCTCTCTATATGTAAGAGTTTAGGCTCGTTGTCAAGCGGGACGTGATTATTCACCAAGAGATATTCTGTGAATTGAAGCAGTGTTTTTATTATTATAGCATTGTATTGAACGCCAAAACAGTAAAAATAATAAACATCTAAAATACGTGCAGAACTTAATAATAACAATATTAAGTTTGATTTTCTATAAATTAAAATATATATATATGTAGTTCTACGAATTAAACACAATGACAGTTAAGAAAGTGATCGTGATATACATATTTGAAATAAACAATCATGCCATTACATTTTCATAGGTTGAACACTCTATGTTGAACAACCCTGGTCAACGTCTCACCACCATTGCCTGTAATACCATTCTTTGTTTGGAATTTCCAATAACGTCTTTTTGTATAGAACCGCATTTTGGTCAATTATGCCGACGGGAATGTATTGGAATAAAATAAAGGCAAAATCCAAGAAAGTTTTTTGAATGGCCAACCATCGTAAATAGAAATCTATTTGTTTTATTCTACACTAAAACAAAAATTAATACTGAAGCGTCTCTTTCTGCGATGTTTTCGTCAGAATACCTTCCAATGTACGCACTTGGCATACTAATTGCAACGTAATGAGTTTTTTAAATAATTAAAATCTTTTATTTTATTATAATCCTGCCTCCCAAATAAATAGTACACAACTGCTGACCTTGTACAAATCGCAAGTGCGCCCCACTATAGAATTTGGCAGCCACCTCTGGTCGGGAGTCCCAAAATATCTGAAAAAAACCCTTGACTCTGTGCAGAAACGGGCGGTCCGTTTGATAGATTCGCCTATATTAACAAACGAGTTGAAATCTTTGGAGCACAGACGTCAGGTGGGAATGCTGTCCTTGCTCTACCGGTATTTTAATGGAAGATGCTCCGAGGGACTAGCGTCATTGATCCCTTCGGCACCGATGCATAGTCGGCAAACACGCCAAACGCGCGCCCAACATTTGCACACGGTTGACATTTGTCACATGAGAACGGGTCGCTTCTACGATTCATTCTTGTGTTCAACAGCTCGGCTGTAGAATGAACTACCGGCCTCTGTGTTTCCTTCATCCTATAACATGGGTCTCTTCAAGACCCAAGTTCACTCCTTCCTATCCTATAAAAGACCCTCCACACAGCATCCCCAAAGATGATATAGGCCTTGAGGGAAATTATTTCCCTCGGGGTCTCCTGTGTGGAGTTACTGTAAAAAAAATAAATTATATTCAAGTTTCTTTTAATTTAGTAGGTACTATCACAGAGCAAATAATACATAGGGATTCCCTAACACGCAAGAAGAAGAAACCAAAATAAGGAGGGCGTGCCTAGGCGTGTCGCCAATTTAAGTAAAAAGGTTCGGCTTATTTACAAAAACCGGATGTTTACTTTGACTCTTGTAAATGTTTTATAATTTGCTTACCGTAGTCAAAATCACGCGAAACAAAAGTGGACGGTAGTGAACTAGGCTAGTTCCAAAATGATGTCATGTGACGCTTGCCTCTAGCCCTCGAAATGTTACGTTATGGAAATCACTCTGACGTTATTGGTATCTATGTATGAATGGTCTTCTTGTTTCATGGGTTTTTAGTACCCTTGGTTAAAAATTCCATTTGCTGTCGTAATTGTTTTATTTTCAGTGTAAACTAACTGCCAAGTTACGAGTTTATTGTATCTCGCGTTAAAAATTAATTATTTTTGTTTGTAGCTTGATAAAGCATACATTTTTCTGGCGATATTACAATCACGCCGCAAGGTTTCATAACCCATATAACTCTGGGGCCTTGCTTTGATTGGGCTCTCAGACTACCCACAATCCGAATGATAAATACGCATTTTTATTGTCAATACATTCCAATTTTATGCACTTATATGGCGGTCTCAGTAGCGTTATTATGAATGCATTTAGCTGCGAATTGCTAATTTGTGGACTCAATTCCTGCCCAAAAATACTCGTATATGAAGTATTTCCGTACTGGTCTTGTTATAATCTTTGCATGTTTATTGCACCTAAAGGAGATTGGGGAAGAATCGCATTGCATTTTGATGGCCCAGTATTACACTGCAACATGTCAAAATCTACTGTTTTGACATAATAATATATATATATATATTATTTTTTATTTTTAATATAACTCATCACAAGAGCGCTCCTGTATGTACGTATGTACAGAGCACATATAGGGGAACTATATCGCTACCCGGTTGGGCAACGTTGTGAGGCGCGTTAATGAGGGGGCTATAGGAAGGGATTTGTTAAAGAGTCCCGGATTACATTTAGGAGGAAATACAGATGCCGGTAGCTCGTTCCACATACAAGCCGATTTACACAAAAACGAGTCGGCGAAACAACCTGTTCTCATGAAGCTGACATCGACTGTGAACGAATATTCCGCTCTTATCCACCAAGTTTCATGCACATGCACCGGCTCGGATGGGATCAACGCTGCTAGCTCCTTCGAGCAGGCTCCATTGAAATGTCTGTAGAACAGACTCAGCATGCCTATATTGCATCTTTGCATCAGAGATGGCAGTCGGTCTGTTAGCGGCGGATTGTCAATCACAGGAACCGCCCTCTTTTGCACAGAATCAAGCAGGTTTATCAAGTATTTGAGAGCACCTCTACTCCCAAATTCTATTGTTGGACGTACTTGAGATTTGTATAGGATTCGCAGTTGATTACTATTGAAGAATCTGCTAGCCCTATACGAGACCCTTTAGATTTAGTATTTTACAACACTATATATATATATATATACGATTAGTATATTCGCGTATGTTTTGATATACGCATGCAAAAATGTAAAATTTTATTAGTTCTCACTGTTCTTTCTGTTCTAAATTGAAGTGCATAGGACAATGGTCGGTTTTAAATGGAAGCAATTCGAATTATATTTGTATAAAACTGGATACAGTTGAAAGTATGAAGATTTTCAAATTCGTATTTCGGTTCTCAGGGAGTCAAACTTTTCTTATTGTTTTTGATTCTTTTAAAAATTGGCAAGATCTCCTTTTGACGAATAGTTTGATACCAATTTTGTAATTTATTGTTTTTCGAACATGTTACAGTTTAATATTGAGCTAACGATTTGTCGAAGGAAACATTGATTGACATCGGGGACGTCCGAGGAAGACATGGCAAGATCTCAAATACTTGAGTCGGGCCATGTCAGAAGTCGGAATAATAGAAGAGAATGTATGAGACGATGTATGATGTTTAGTTAGTTAGTTATTTTTGTCATTCAAAATAGGATTTTAAAACATTTAGAATATGCATCAAAGCTGCAAAAGATGTTGCAGATAAGGCACCTTACTCAAGACCCGACGAATTATTTTTCTGTGGTCTTTAACAAATCAGTAAAGCCATTTTCAATATCCATCGAACCTACAATCATCATCACAAATCCGAGGTTGACCGCCACAAAAAAAGCCAAGAGCAACAGAAGACGCTTTGCTAGACCCGGCAGTTAAAATAAAATTATCATTATTTATTTTATTCATTAGATACTTTTGCCGTTACTTATTTGAATGTATGTAAATTAATCCACTTCTAATTTATGTTGTTTCTGTGAAATGCAACTATTTGCAACATATTCCAATCAAATGCCAGACTTCACTCCAATCCTGTACACAGTAAATCCATGCTCCAATCCAATCTGAAGGATTACCAGTAACCAGTAACAATCTCGTGCATAATATAAGCGGAACTACATTATTTACATTCACCTCTACAACATAATCGGTTACTGCTAAAAGTCAAGGCTAAAACTGATATCGATATTGATTAATAGACATGCAAAATCGGGGCACTAAGACACAAGAACTAGGATCAGTGGATCATAAATAATCTACGACTTGGTGATGAATCACACCTTTTTTGATAAACCACGATAGATTTTCAGCAGACCTGTATTTTTTTTTTGGCAGATACATTTGCGTACAATGTATTAGGTGTATACATATTACCATTGGTAATTCGGGCATCCAAGTTCATGTTGGATTACAATGAGGAATTCGACGACAGTGTATATTATTCCATAAGAACCTGCGCTTTGTTTGGTAATGTGTTTTGATAATGAATACTGTATTGACTCGGTAAAGCCCCGGGGTAATTGTCTGATTTGTAGAATCTTAGGAGAATGAAACTAATTTTTCTATTTTAAGTCGTTCGCATACTGCAACTAGACATTCAAATATCTAGCCTTCCTTTCTAGAATACTAAGAACAAATGGCCGTACTTCTAGAATATTCTCGACCTAAATAAGCGGTGCTTGACCCTTAGAATTTTGAACCCCATTTCACCGGGACACCAGTGTGTTTTTTTTTCGTGAAATGAGATTTATAACTAGACTAGCTGATGTGTACCCGACCTTGCTCGGGATTTTATTTTTAATAAAGTTATGAAGTTGTGAATTCTTGCTTGTCGTTTGGGTGCCATAATTGATTTGACAGCGAAAGTAATGCTCTGTGACGACTATTACTATCTCTAAACTAAGAAACATTAATTTAAAAATTTCGTTTCATTCCAAACATTTACATAATAAAGTTCTGAAATAGGTACCGTTTCCACTTTGAAAATATTCTAGCCAAACAAACCTTCTTTTGTGGCTAACCAGATTTGTATATCTATGGACTAACCACAATACAACATGGTGGGTTCAACTAAACCTTCCCGGCACTAATAAGAATAAACTGTGCTATATTCATTGAAACCGAAACAGACAAGAAATCATTTTTTCATATATTGATTGCAAAATTACAAAAATATGATTTTTCAGAAAATTTCATAACGGAAAAGGTCCCTTAAGAAGTTCACGCAGAAATGATAAAACAATGTTTAGAATTGAAAGAATGAGTACAACTGGTGATTTATCTTTTTAAACGTAATTATTCTTAGCAGTAAATATTCTAAGCAACGTTTGTACAATAGACACGACTCTTGTTTGACTTTGGGCATTATTTCATCGCTGGAATCTACTAGACTGAGCGTTTTGCTAAATATTTCGTTGATTTGTGACAAGAAATGGCAGTGGCGTTTATACAATGCATACATAATAAGACGTAAAATGTAGTTAGCATTTTGTCCTCCTGTGATATATATATATATATATATTTTTAAGACAAAATCTGAAATTAAGTTTAGATTCACTGGTTAAAGTCTTTCGGGTACTGTATTATAGATACATTTTTTTAATTCACCCGTTTATGTAAATTAAACCATACACTTATTGAGCTTAACTGAATTTAAATCAAGTTAAGTCTACAGGTACAAATATTACACTTTAAACTCCCAAAAAATGACTTAATAATAATAATAATATTTATCTATTTGAAACACTCATCAACATTTAAGAAAGCTTTGACTGCCCAACTAGAACAAATCCCGTTTTAGGACAGTCAAATTGACAAGTTTAGTTAATATTAAGTGCCATTGTACAAAAATAGAAGGGAAAAAGATAGTATTGACATAGTATGGTAATATAATATATCTAGAATAAATTATAAAGAGATTATGTATATGTGTTTGGTTGGTGCTATGAGGAAAAAATTGCGTCAAAACTGAATACTAAAAAAAAGATAGTGTTAATGAGTAATATTGAAAATATTGAGTTACGTATCACTCTCGCTTTATGAGCCGACGACGAAACTCGGGGATGCAGCCCAAAGAGGATGCAGCAAACAGTTAATAACATATTAAATACATTTTATTCAGTAAGTACTAAAAGTAACTTTAGTAAATTGTTTATGACCAAATGTTTGTCCTTTTTCGTTTCCTTGGTTAGGGTTTTTAGTCCAGTTAAGATATTTTTCCAAAGAGCACAAATAATGTAACGTAAATTCAGTCAAGTAATTATTTCAATATTTTTTTGTGATTACATTAACGTAATTGTATCGGCAATGCTCCATTGCTACCTTGAGGGTATTTTAGAGTTCGATGGCTCAACCGCGCATGAATCACGCTTCAGTCATTTTGGTAGTCACCAAGGCATGGTCAGATGTGACGTGTTTGGTGTCCTCATCAACCCAATATGAGGTGACATGGACACCCGGTTATACCACGAGGAGCGGAGTTTAAGGTTGTACAAAAAAAATGCCGATGTTGTTGTGTCTTAAAAAGACGATTTTAATCTATATCGATTTTTATTTTTTGGTGCGTAGACGAAACTAAACGTTCATCTTTACCAAAATAGCATTTGTATGATACACAGTCAAATACAATGTCAAAATCTATAATAGGGTGATGGGTCATATTAACTTTTCCATTTCAAGTTATTCTGAATGGGTTTCAAATACGAGTATACAACTTTTATTTTCAATCAGATTTAAGAACAGGTTTGAAAATATGTATAAGAAAGTCTGTGCCATATTTTGTTAAAAGATTGCCAGC
>JAHDVE020003670.1:0-24926 GCA_022606495.2 Halesus radiatus | reverse complement strand
AGTTCGTGACGTTTTGTGGGGGTAATATTAACACATTGTGGTATTATCTTAACTTCTCCCGCTTCTGCATCTAAGAGTTCAATGACTAAATCGATAGCTTTCATCTTAGCATTCTCAGCCTCTGACGTTCTTTTAAATGCACGCGCTTTGAATCTCGGATCCAATAATGTGCACAATGCTAAGGATTCATTTTGATCAATGTCGTCGAATCCATCATTTATTCCTAATATTAATTTTGCCAGGACTTGTTTTGCTTGTGCACCTAAAATTTCTTTCTACAAAATTCCACAAACTTTCAATAGGCCCGATGTTAAAACAATAACAAGACTGGCAGTCATGTATTTTTCCCCGCTGATGTTTTTCGTAACCTGCTCAAACGGTTCCAAAATCTCGATTAATTGCTTGCACAGTTTACAATCTTCAGGTGCAAGACACGGTAGATTTTTGTTAATTACCGCTATCGTACATTGTACAGGTTCTCGAAGCTCCGATAAGCGTTTTAACATATAATATGTTGAATTCCATCGTGTCGGAACTTCTTGCAGTAACTTCTTTGGTTGTACAACTCCCGAATTTAATTGATATTTTAATAATTTTTCAGTAGACAGGTTACTTTTTTTGAAATGTCTAACGATTGTTTTAAATTTATTGGTTGTATCTGAAACAATTTTTAACGCATCTTGAACAATTAAGTTTATTTTATGTGCATAAAAGCCAAAGTGTTTCCACTTGAGAATATCATTTATAGTACCCTTGATGTTAGATGCATTATCGGACACAACAACTAGCACCTTTCCACCTAACTCCCACTTTTCCAAGATCCTTTTTAATTCTTTAGCCAACTCTACACTTGTGTGGGGCCCGCTAAAAGAGGCACAACCAAGAAAAACGGTTTGAAAAACCAAGTAAAAAGTGTGCCGTTATAGCCATGTAGCTCTCGGTCGTGGAAGAAGACCAAAGATCTGTAGTTAAACAAACACTCGTTGCCTCAGTTTTTAACAAGTCTACAACTTTAAGAACACATTTATCGTAATGCAATGACAACAAATTATTTGACACATATTTTCTGCTGGGTAAAGTGTATGATGGAATTACACCAGCTATCAGTTTGACGAAACCGCTATCTTCAACCATGCTGAAGGGTTGAAGATCTTCTATAAAGTGGCCCATAACCAAATCGTCAATTTGTTTTTTTTTCCTGCGAACTAATGTTTTTTGGAATAAAGGGCATAATATTTTGCTGTGTCGTTTTTCCAAGAGAAAAACCTGAAGTGCTGGCTATGACCTGTGATTTTTCAACTGGCTGAGCTGATAATTCAGAAGCACTCACACTCACACTTGTTTGATCACTTTCGGTTATAGTTTGACTAGCCACTCTAGCCAGCGGAAGGATCACATTTTGCCGACCGGAGATTTCCGAATTGAACAAAGTTAAATGTACTAGGGGATGTTTTCTCTTTAGGTGTATTTTCAAATTAGACACAGTAGATTTAAATGAAATGCGCGTCTTACATATATTATACTAGGCAAAATCATCCCCAACAGTTTCGAAATGTGTCCATAGAACACTAACCTTTCTGCGTTTATGCGACGACATCATAGAAGTAGGTAAAATAGTCTTGATATAATAATAACAAAAAATTATAAAACTGAACGACGGCACTTGTCAATGTTCGCGTTAATACAATTTTTCGAATACTAAACTGACAAAATGTTCAAATATTAAATCTCCCCAAATAATATACTTTATGACTGCATGTATGGATTGAAAAAGGAATCTTCCAGAATGATCTAAAAATCGAAACAATAATAAGCAATCCTTGTTCTTGCGTATTCCGATATCACCTAAAATGTGGCACTGAACAATCGAAGATTTTTATTTTCCCGGTGCCATATTTGATATTACCAAAATGCTCTGGCCCTTTTTGGAAAGATAATATTGATTATCTGCAACATTTTATTATTATTACTTACTTGAGACACGCCATAAACAGATCTGTCGGCCTTTTTGTAAACATTCAGGTTTGAATTACCTAGCCAGATTAAGTAAAGGCGAATAGTAAAAATTAGAACGTTTTGTTTAATGAGCCACAATTCACTACGGTAAATAGTTTAACCTTTTTTCTACGTTACTAACATTAGCTGGTGGTGGTTCATTATATTGTATTTCATGAACACTCTCTTTTTACTTCAGAGATGGATTGCACTCGATGAAGTACGTACCCACGAAAGGAAAAGATATCGCATCAAAAGGAACCGTGTTTGCTTGAGAATATATTTTTTTTATCACTAGTGGGTCTGCCGTTTCTGTACATTACAATCATTACAATTTTTTTTCTTCTAGTCTAAAAAACACTTACATTCTTCTTTCAAGTCGAGATACCCCGGCTGATATTATACGCGAATATACGGCATTTATTACTACGCTAACTAATTAACCATCATGCTTTTTCTCAGCAGGGATAGGCAGAGAGGATAGACCGCCACACAACTCTGTCTCGGTATAGACTCCTTGCTTCATTCACATTCATATATCGTATTATAACCTACTCCAGTATGTATTTGCTTCACTTGATTATGTCATATATTCTTCGGGTGTCCCTGACTTCTTATACCATTATCTTCCACGCCATATATTCTCTTTATACCTCTCTTCGGTCATCCGTTCAACGTGCCCAAAACATCTAAGAGTCCTTTCTCAATCTTAACAATTACGAAGAAAATAGTTATCATTCCCATAATTTAAATTCATAACCATGAAAGATAAAAATAATACCATGGTTGTAGGACAAATTGATTTTGCTAGATTAGTACTTATCTGCAGTTCTGAAATACTAAAACAACAAAAAAAACAGCTAAAATCCTTATAAAATTATTTTTAGAAGTTGATGTCCACGAAAAATTAAGGTAAAAAGTAGCTCCCAAACTCGAAAACGTTGGAAACCATTCTATCGTGATTATTAAACCACAACATTTCGCGGTGAACGATGCGGCGAAAGCGTTTGTTTGAAACGGGTCACGGCAAATATCGCATGGCGTTGCAGTCGGGCGTTTAATTTTATCGAAGCCGTTTTTCGAAGCCGTTTTTCGAATAAGCGTTTCACGAGAAAGCGTTTTACAAGAAAGCGTTACGGCATTTCGCGTTTAGCGTTGCGGGCGGGCGTTGCGGGAGGGCGTTACATTTTTTAAAGCGTTTTGCCGCAACGGTCAGAAACGGGGTGTCGGGAAAAAGCGTTTCACGCGAAAGCGTTCGTTTTCAAACGGTTTACGACGGTTACGAGTTTAGTAAATGTTGCGGGGAGCTGTTTTAAATGTTTCGTGCGTAATTCTGAAGCGAATTATCCTCTACTCCTCTACTGGAATCATTTCGCGCGGGTTTATTGGAGACGTAGTTACAGATTTTTTAAAACGGTTTTTCTAAAATCCTCGAAACGGTTGCAACCGTTTCCTAACTTAAACGCTTTCATAAAAACGGTTTTACGTTTTTTTACTCACCTCTACTCTCGGTACACACTTGCTTATAGAAGGATGTATAAAGGAGTGGATATCACTGTAGAGAGGAAAAATAACAGTATTTATAGATTTTTTTACGAAAATCGGAATTGTAGTTACCGCACGCCACTGTTAATTCCAGTATAGTTTCTAAATAAAGCCTAATTTTATTTGGCTTTTGGGATAAATCGCCATGTTGCGCTTTCCCTTCTTTCTTGGGCTAGTGTTTTGAACTCTCTTGCGTGTCCATCTTCAGGACAGATGTGTGAGTGTGTAGAATGCACAAAAGTATAATTTTTTATGTGTATACCGCACAAGAGTCCCAACTGCTCCCTGCTAACAGGAGCTACTGAGAATTTGGAAAGGGGAAGAAGATGAGAAATAGAAACCTGGGGAAGTATCTGGCTGTTCAGATCTGGTCACCAAATCGATTCTGAACGATGGTCTACCACTCTGGAACGTGTAACGCAGCATAAAATGTAAAATAACATAATTTAATTAAATAGATTTTACTAGTGTGACTTGATCTCGCGACCTCCGGATTCATAGTCGAGGACCTTACCCTTCGACCAAGGAGGCCGTCTTTGATAACGGGCTTCCATTATTTCTTTGAAAATTTTAGGTTTTTCTGTGATTATCGCATTACAGTCCCAACTGCCCCGAGCTAACGGGTTTGTGTCATCCCCATTGAAGTTGGGAGGAGGAGATGGGGGAATAGGCAGGTTGTGAAGTATATCACATTAACGCAGATTAACTACTGAGACACGGTAGCATTTGAGAACAACTGCATTCGATATCGTAGTTTCTACATGGAAAATATAATTTAGATTATTTACTCTATTATTTTAAAAAAAAAGTTTTATTTTCCACATAGAAGTTGCGATAGCGAACATAATCGCATTCAACATTAGAACAAAGTGTAAAAGGTCGTTAGGTACAACAGGTACAACATTATTGAATTTAATGCACGCAGTCTCCATTGTATCGTATGTCATAATCTTTATGCATTCACAGTCGATATATTATTTAAATGTGCGAAGGCGTATTTTTCTGTAATGCGACGCCACAATGTCCAAAAACGTCAAAAACTGGACAGCGCAATCCTGCAGGTGAATTATTATTAATAATTTATTCCAAAAAAACGACGGAAAAAATATATGTTAATACTTTGCTTAGAGCAGTGATGCACAACCTTTTTAGCCGGAGGCCCAATTTATCTATTTTCATGATCACAATGTTCAGGACGGGTAGGACACCTACAACTTGAAAAGGTTTTTAAAAACTTTGCAGCCGATCGCGTCGCCAATAGAGGTGAGTAAATTAATGTGAAAACGTTTTTTCGTAACCGTTTATGTTTATTTATTTATTTATTTACGCTCATTGCAGACTTTTAAGTGGACATTTACAAATAATATTGAAAAGATACATATGTATTACAATAGATAATATAAAAAGGAACAACATAATTTGACACTTTTATCCAGAATTAAATAGTTTCAAATAACCTAGCTCTACATGTGGCAGTTTTGCATGACAAATTTTTTTTTTTTGTTATTTTAAAAACTTTTGTAATGTCTATGTTTTATAATAAAAATAAATAAATAAAATAAACAAAGAGAAAAAAACAATACTAAATCCTCATTTCAACTTTCACGGTGTCAAGTCAGTTTTCCCCGATTTTTAAATCCGTATTAGGAAGCGTTCCGAAAATAATATTAAAATTAACGGCTTAAGAGAATACACCACTACCCAGAAGAACACGACCTGCCCCTATATTAAACAATGCAATATTATCGAAAGTCGTTGATTGTACTCCATTCTCTTGATATATTTATTATTTATCAAGCACGTCCGTAAGGCCGTTCATTAGTCATTCGTATCGGCAAGTTATCTCTGAAGATGCAGCCCAGCGATGTGCGTGCTATGTCTATTCTTCGTTCTTCGTGCGTGACCATTAGCGACTAAGCTATTTGTATTTATGTATTCGGAGTCGTATCGTTAGTCAGGCAGTGAGTGCGGGCTGTCTGCAATCGCCATTATCGGCATTCGTACGCCTATCGGGGAAAGAAATTGAATGCTCGACTTTCGCAACACGAATGCCGATCGATTGAAGCGCCCTCATCTCTTGGCGGCCTTAACGTATTCGAAATCAAAAGTCTAACCGGTTGTAATATGTATTTTAAGGAAAATCTATTTTTCTTCAACATTTATACAAGGTGTCCGGGGGTAAAGTGCAGTAACTTCGGCCGGTGATTCTACTGGATAGTATAAGTAAAAGATATTAATAACTTTTTCCAAAATAAATTAGGAAAATCAAGAGTGGCAATGTCGCATATGTGCCTGCTTTGTAATTATGGATACCGCTATATAGTGGTAAGATTGAAAAAAATACGACTATCTTGATGTTGTTTCAGCTGAAAACGTTTTTTTTTTTCAAATTCTAATTTTTTGGATGGAGATTTAGATGTTAGGTGGACAGTGCCTCACATATCTTAAAAATCTTCGTACAAAAAATGGTTTTTCAATAAAAATCATTTTCGGCTTCAACAACATCAATAACGTCATATTTTTCAAGCTCAGAACTCTAGCTGACTCAAATGTCACGTGCCGCCAATGGATACCGCACACAAACAATAACAAACAACGAGGGTTTTGACTTTTATACAATTGTGCAATGAAATACGTTTATTTGGAAAGTACGTTAACATGTTGGATATGAACAAAGTTAATTGTCTTTGATGCATTTTCAAGTTCCGGTTAAAGTTACTAAGTTTGTCATATTTATCATTTGAATTGATTAAAAATTTACCTAAATTATTGTTTGTATGAAGTGCAGGTCTTAATTCAGAAGGAAGAATTTTTACACTGTAGGAAGAAAAATGATTCATGAATAAAATACGACGCCATTGGTAACTAAGATTGTTATTACTATTTATATTATGTGAATCGGCGAATAAGAAGTTTTTTGTGGCCAATGAAATCGGAATCATTTCCATTATTTACCGCAACTTTTTTTTTTAATTACTGCTAGTTCGTTGGAGAAATTAGTATTTAGTCAGTCGGGAATTTATAAATTAGATTGTAACGATTGTTCAGCATTCTATATTGGCAAAACAACACGCAATGTCAACATTAGAATTAAAGAGCATCTTAGATGCTTAAATAATAATGGCTTTTCGGAATTCGCTACCGTATTGATAAAGATCATACCTTCAATCAAAGCACCGGTGCTAATATTGGTAAAAATGGTTACGACACAGATTAAATAATTTAGAATCACTCGAAATAAAGAAAGCAGTCAAAACCAAAAGTAAAATTGTTAATAATCTCTTGTATTTTTTCGGCATTCTCTATATAGCAATTACTAGACATTTTGTTTGGAAGTTTTATTTACTATGTAGTTTGGATATTTTTGATTTATTAAATTCGCTACCGGTTTCGACACAACCGTGCCATTCACTAGCGTTCTTAAATAAATACTTGTTTAATTTAATTTAGTTTTAAGAACGCTAGTGAATGAATGGCACGGTTGTGTCGAAACCGGTAGCGAATTTAATAAATCAAAAACAGTAAAAGTACATAGTAAATAAAACTTTCAAACAAATTGTTAATAATCAATTAATCAATTAAATGTGTTTCATCGTTTGTTTGTTCTATGTTGTGTTTTGTCACATCCTATTTGTATATATAAACACACTATGTATTTTTATTTATTAGTTTTGTGCTCTGATGATGCTCGTGTTAACCCCTTGAAGCCTATGCTTATCCACTATTATACCACTATACCACTATTGGTATCAAAAATAACCCACCTTTTTTATCTTTTGCTGCATGGTGGGATGTAATTTATACCAGTTCGAAAAATTAAAACCACTTGAAACACAGCGGCTTAAATTATGTCCCGCACACTCCAACGACTTACTATATCGGCCAATAGATGGTACATACGTACTTTTCGAAGTTTTCGAAATTCTGTGCAACACAAGCATTTTTTGTTTGTTTTAAATCTTGTGCCTCAAAGGGTTAAGCGAAACCGGCCGATTTAAATAAAAAAATAAATAAATTTCGTGGTCATAAACAAAGTGATTTTATTTCATATATACTTTTCCCTAGTCCTAAAGACATTTCATCACATCGCAACAGCGATTAAATTTTATCACAACCTAACAACGAAGTCTGTGGCAGCATATAATGTCAAAAGTAAATAAAAAAAATATTAATGCGAAAGTCCCCGATTCACGTAAGAAATGTTTTTTTTTTAAATATTTTTTTTAATGTACTTTTGCAATGTTAGCAAACACAAGAAATACAACAACAAAAACATAAAATCTTCAGTTATGAACTTATTTTAATCTATCTATTATATATATTTTGTATGCAAATCTACAGTTTTATTCCGAGCTTGAAGAAATTTTGCACACTTGACCATTGAAACAAGTGGAAGGCCACTGTCCCATGAGATTTCGAAAAACCATCCCCTTTCTCATCCCTCAGCAGAATTATGGTACGTCTTTGTGAAATTCCGCACATTGACGTTCAAAAAAGGGGGAAAATTACTGGGTAGATGTAGGGGAATGGGTCCAGGTATGGGAAGGGTAAAACATGATAACCTCAAAACTTTTCTCCAAACCATTCATAACCCCGGGCAACGCCGGGTACTTCAGCTAATATCAAATTAAAACACGATAATCACTGAAAAAAACTGTTTATTCTTCCAAATACTATTACGCGCAAATTTGGGATTAACAAATCACATTGTAGCTGCGCACCCGGGCTGCTTGTAGATTACCAAGGTTCGCACGTCTCCCGCTGTAGTGTGTTGTGTACAAACTGTTTCTTAGGACAAAAAGTCCTATATGTGCGGGATTCATAAAGCACGCATGGGATTCAATTTGTACTCGCTCTTGGGTAGTATTGGCGGACGGGTGAATTTTTAGCACCGAATTTGAATGGCGTGCTGTTTAAAGTCTAGTAAAATTATAATAATAGCTTTCTTTTCTTTTTTTTACTGTACAAACGCTATTTAGAAAAAAACCGCCACTGGCTTTTACTTCCTGAAGTTACTGCACTTTTACCCTCGGGGCTCGGACACTTTATTGCTGTAGTCGTAAACAAATAAAAAAGTCATGTGGAGGAGAAAATATTTTTACAAAATAATATTAATCTTAGTCCTCTAGAAAGAAAGAGTCGCTTACAAAAGTCATTAACCGCAACTAAGTATAAAAACTTACCCGTTGGAGTATGCAACTTGAAACTAACGATAAATCTCCGGATCAGTGACAGCATTGTAACCGCGGGGACACCGACATTGTCACCAATTTACGTTTCCTATGATCGGAAAAGTGCAATAAACATCGGTGTGCAGCAAACTAGATTTAAATGAATTAAACACGGAAAAATCTACAAATATACCGCTGGCATTTTGATTCGTATTTTGCATTTGAAGAGTAGGACGAACAACTCAAATTTTAAGCTTATACAAGAAATACTTGGCCGGCAATGCAAAAAACAAGGACACGTCGAACAAGTTGTCTGCGAAAATGAAACTTTTTCAAAGGCGCAAAACAGTTGCTTTTAAACAACGATACAGTACGGACTGGTCGTGGTGATCATGCAATGGTTAATTTTATTGTTTTCTTGTAAGAATCAGTGAAGTGAATAAAACATCAGAAAAATGTGGATATTGAGTGAAATTAGCAGCTTTAGTGACTGTGCAAAAAATTGTTTCCTGTGCCAAAAACCTTGTGGTTTGAAAAAACTGCGTTTTCTTTAGTTGGGTTTTTTCTCATTGTTTTCATTTTTGTATCATATTTGTATTAAATGGCACCTGTGACACTGCAGTTATTATGTACATAATCCTTTTAGGCCGCATAGAATAAAGAAGAACAAAAGAAATGCGATGTGGGCGTGTTTCGCGATCCAAAAGTCTGGCCTTTAGGGTCTTAAATTTTAAATTTATAATTTTGCTCTCTCAATACAAATTCAAACGGTATGAAATATACGATATCAGACCGTGTAAGAAAGACAGGGATCTGTATTTTCATTGGCCCTCTCGGAGCTAGAACCAATAGGTACTAAGTCAGTGGCTACATCGGTTTCTATTTTCCATTCTCCATTCATGGAAAGCATTTCTAGTGTGTATTATCTATTCAGTGCTTTTAGGGAACAATGTGTCGTGTTACATGTTTGACTTTGTGTCGGGATGGTGCGTTTTCGATTGTCTCCGTATATTGTATGTATCGCTAGCATTGTTACTCGTACATAGACGCAAATTATACAAAATAACTTATAAATGTTAATATATAGGTATGCAAATATTAATTGTTCACATTAATTGGCCTTTTAAAATATGCGCATAGTGGTGGGATCGGTTGAGCGCGGACACTTAAGAGGAACGGCTGCGCGGCCTGTTTCATACAAACCTTAATTTTGGATTTGAGGCCGAAATACTCACCTAAACCTAATGATTTTTTTCGTCAAAAAGTATAGTAAATATCTAGTACGAATTAGAAGTAATTTATTTATTTTTGGTTTACATTATGAAATATAGGCCATTAAAGGAACTGATTTTTCGCGATTTTAGAGGCACCCTTAACAATTATTTGGTTTCTAACAGTGATTTAAAAAAAGGTTTTCCCCCTTCTTTGGAAATACAATGAAATATAATATAAAATTTAAAAAAATATATTAAAATAAGCATAATTAAGCAAATAAAATAAAATATTTCTCATCCGTACTAGATATTTACTAACCCTTTAATTTAATAAAATATATCATTTAGTGTGGATGGGTATTTTTGCCTCAAATCCAAAATTAAGTTATGTATGAAGCAGGCAGCGCAGCCGTTCCTCTTAACAAAAACTCTCGATAGGTATTGTTCGGACATGTACTCTCCTGTGAATAGAGTAGTTCACGATCTCTCGTTTTTAAAAGCGATATATTACGAGTATATATCCAAGTTATTGGTGAGAGTGTCAATGCTCTCTCAATCGCTGTTCATAATCGGTGCTATTGCTCTCATATTTTTGTTTTTGATTTCTTTATGCAACATTCTCCCACCGCGCGTCAGCACGATGCGATGGTGCGCCGATGGCCGCGTATGTATTAATGCATATCGGAAATTATTACCCACTTTAATGCGGTCTGGCTATTAATCTCCCTCACGCGGCTGTATAATTGTGTTAATATGGTACTGAGCACGCATTGTTCTAAATCCATTGTAATTGGAGTTATTTTCACTGGCCTAAAGCGCTTTCCACGTTTGGTGTCAAAAGATCCGAAAAGAGAGATGGCGCCCGGCTATTCGTTCCGAGCGCTTTTTTGGCTACTTGGAAATATTTGTAATGTAATTAAATGTGCGGGCAGTTATCATTTTTAAGCAGTTTGACATTTGAAAAAAGAAGCAACACATTATTTATGGATTTCTTGAATTTCAAATAGAATAAAATCCTTAGTTCCCGATTTCTTCTGATACCTTTACTTCCTCAATTCCTTCTTCTCTTTTTATCTTTTATTTCTTCGAATTCTTTAAATTGATTTTTTTTTTAAATACTCGTTTTAATTAATTGATTGAATTCTTTTAACTCCCATTTTGATCTCTTAATTGTTTTGTCTATTTTTATTAATTATTTTAGTTTTTCTAATTACACTTTTGAATGGTATTAATTACCTCAATTTCTTAATTCTTATTATTATTTTAATTCTCTTAATACTTTCATTTCTTTAAATTCTTAATTACTTTCTTAAATTCTTCCAAATCTTAAAATTATTTTTAATCTATATTTTAATTATTGTGTCAACTTCGCGCGCCATAACACAGGGACAACCCTAGCATGGCGGGCGAGACATCAGTAAAGCAAAATTATATTTTTCCTAAAAATAAAAATAAAATAAAGTTTAGAAGACCTCAGGGGTCGAGCGGTTAAGATCCTCGACTACGAATCCAGAGATCGCAAATAAATTATATTATTTTGAATGTGCTGTTCCACATTTAATTAATATAAAATAATACTTTGTATATTTGCGGCATAGCGGTAGAATTAAAACGTTGCTTGAAAAAAATGGCTTTAGCCTTCTTTGGTGACCAGATCTGAATAGCCAGCTTCTTCCCAACCTTCCTATCCCCCATCTCCTCCCCTCCCCACTTCCTCAATCTCACAACATAACCCATTTGGGGTTGCCGTAGTCCCACCGGCTTCAACATTGTTGGGAGCAGTTGGGACTCTTGTGCAGTATTCACATAAAAAAATAATCCTTAGAAAATCAAGAAAGAAGTATTCTATATTTCCATCGCGAAAAAATAATCCCATTGTAAAAAGAACTTAATTTTGATTCAACTCCATCCCACGAGGCATGACGAATTCATCTTAGTTGAATTTATTATGCAAACATGCTAAAATATCACTAGATTCAGCTGCAAAAAGATGTCCCGATAAATTAACTGCAACCTTTCGTTTTCGCTTGATATTGCTATTTAGCTAGTTTTTGCATTCAAATTATGAATGCAGTATTTCGACGTGACGTGATTATTCGCACCATTCGAATGTATACGAAAGTCGCTTATACGCAGTGGCGTGCATTACTCTATAACCAAAGGTAGGCTGTGTGTAGTTTGTCAAGTTCAGGTATTAATAAATTTTGCATTAAATATTTGAAAATGACTATTTTATTATCATCTTCATCAACTGGATATGTGAGCGTAATAGACTCCTAGGAAAAATACGTTTTAATTTAAAATTTATCACCGTTTTCAATTTTTCTACAATTTATTCTTGTTGTTAATTTTTCTTAGGGTAGGAATAGCTTTTCAGCCTTTATGGACTGCATGGCACTGCTTATACGAATCAGTGTGAAATGAACAAAAAAATGTACCGTTTTAAAGCGACAACACACGACTGGTTTGCCGAGTACTAACTGAAGCCACCACGTCGAAAGAGTCGACCCTCCGATGGTCCTTTCGTAAAGTCGAACCCATTGTTCGATCCCTTCCCACATGTTTATTAAAAAAACGGTGGGCAAGTCGGATGTGTGGAGGCGGCTTGAGCATTATTATTTTGTCAGAAGTATGTCATATTAAAACAGTAGTCTTCTTCAATGGGTGATAATTTACGTAATTAATTATTCTCTTCCTGGTGTCTCTGTTTTCTCTGTTTAGTTCAAATGTATCGAAGTTTACAGTTAAATAAATACACAATTCACTGAGAAAAGACATGAGATCATATATTATTATTTTGCACTTTCACCATTTTGCCGAAACTGTCTTCATCATTATGTGAACTCTTACTAAAACCAAATAGTTTTTGTTCTAATCATAAGTATATAGTATAATAGTATGCTCTAACTATCTAACTAACAATTGCGCCGTTTCTCCGCAGGGGTTGGCAGAGAGGTCGGACCGCCAAACAACTCGATCTTGGCAACCACTTCTTGCTTCATTCACATTCATAAAATCTTTTCTGTTATTCTGACTTCTGATATGGCCCGACTCAAGTATTTGATTCACTTGATCTTGCCATGTCTTCCTCGGGCTTCTCCGACTTCTTTTTGCATTTACATTCGCGTCATATATTCTCATTACATCCCTTTCATCGTTCATTCGTTCTGCATGCCCAAACAATCTAAGCGCCCATTTCTTTATCCTACTCATTACGCTTACATCATTAATTTTGCATTCTTTGTGAATCTCAATATTTTTCACACGATCATGGTTTTACCACACATTCGCCATAGAGATCTCATTTCTACAGCATTCAGTCTACTTTCATCCTTCCCCTGCCAGTTCCATGCATGTTGGTATCAGCACTCCGTTATGGACAGCTGGTTTCGCTTCTTTAGACAATTTTTTATTAGCCCCAGCGCGTTCAGTCCTCCATTAATGAAGTTTCCTACATTCACCCTTCTTTCAATATCCCTCTCATTCTTTCCATCTCTCGTAATATACTTCCAAAAAATACAAACTAACGGACTTGCTCCAAGTATTCATCATTCACATACTGTTATCGTACTCTCTCTTTCAAACACCGTGACCTTAGACTTACTTACATTCATCATTAGGTCATTCTTCATGCATAATTCGTTCATCCTAGATACGAGGGACTGTAGATCTTTCATACTGTTAGCAATCAGCAAATACCAGCAAACTATTTATAACGTAATTATCGTTTAAATAAATAAATAGCTCTTAAGGTGATATTCACAAAAACTGAAGCTCCGAAAGCACTGTTTTGCTATGAGGTTGTCTGATTTTTTTTTTTGATCAAAATCACAACAGTAATATCAGTTTTTCGATATGAGCTTTCAAAGTGAACTTGGAAAAACGACCGCTCAAAATACCTTTGACGTCACGAGACATCATTCAGTACAATTCACAATTCGAATGGTAGTACCGCTTACTGCCGCGCCAGTCATTTTATGTACCGTGACGTCACACGCTTATTGAGATTTTTCTAAAACATCAACATTCTGACGGCTTCTATCTTCGGCACTATCCCGTATTTTGCAAATATTGTAAAAAGGTCTCGTCAACATGCTCTAATTGATCTCTATATATAAAAAAATATATGTTTGTCTGTGTGTCCTCGATTTTCTCGAAACTTACTAGTCCGGTTTCGCTGAAAATAGCAATGTTTGTTCTCATTAGTGCCGGGAAGGATTGGAGAGTGGTTTGAATGAAATCCAACATCTAAAACTGATACTATAACGTTTTAAAATTAGTATAAAAAACATTCAACCCTCCTTGATGTATTGAGGTTAGCCCATAGATATACCCCTCTGGTTAGCCACAGATTACATTTTCAAAAGAAGAAGGTTTGTTTGGATAGAATATTTTCAAAATGGAAGAGACAAATAGGTACATACTTCAGAACTTAATTATTTAATTAAGTAAATTTTATTTAATTAATTTGTGCTGTTTCACAATTAATTCATTTAAAAATAATATATAGTATATTTGCGCACGTTCCAGAGTGACAGATACTCTCAGTATCGCGTTGGTGAAAGACCACCATTCAGAATTGAAACGTTGCTTGAAATGGCTTTTAGCCGTGTTTGGTGACTAGATCTGAATAGCCAGGTATTTCCCCACCTTCCTCCTCCTCTCCCCAATACCTTCAGTTTCACAACATTCCCCAATTGGGGATGCCATAGTCTCACCGGCTCCAGACGGTTGTGAGCAGTTGGGACTCTTGTGCAGTATTCATTAAAAAAAAAAACCCTATCCACACAGCGCACTTCTATCATTTGGTCAGTTCCCAACCAACAAATATATATTTTTGTGCAGTTAAAGAGGGGCAAACGAACCGTGACCACACTTGTGACTGTAACGATATTTCGGGCCTTCGCTCAAATATTGCTCGTTGCTTGCTCGTACCTGATCAAGCGTCGCACGTGCATTGCGGAGTCAGGTCCGAGCTATTGACCACACAAAACCAAATATCAACAAAATTACGTAATTGTTAATAAACAGTACTGACAGCAGTTGTTCATCAATGTACAATGTATTTTTTTACTTATTTAATTAACAAGAATAGGTAAGGATAGCTTTTTTTGTATAATTCTCCTTTTTCTTGCTAAAGCCATAATTTATTCGCGTATTTTTCTGTTGTTTTTGCGTAAATTTCGTTTCCCGCTTCTTCTTAGCTTTTTTTAGTTTTATGGTGAAACGGCACTCTCGAATTAATTAAAAATAAGATCTCAATCGTTACGCAATTATTTTATTCAACATAAATACAATTAACTCATTTATTTTAATAACATTACACAATAACGATTCCTTAGTGTGGTCGACAGGTATGGTCTGCACATTATTTGAGAGTGAATTTATTATAAATTATTTTTATAAGCTTCTATTTTAAGCAATGCTTGTGTAAAGGAGCGGAGTGTAATAAAAACATGATTTTTTTTTATATATGAATGGATGTTATGTTTTTGGTTGTTTGTAGTTTCGTGAACCGTGTGTAAAAGACTTAACTAACCAACCATCACGCCGTTTCCCCGCAGGGGTAGGCAGAGAGGACGGACCGCCAAACAACTCGATCTTGGCATACACTTCTTGCTTCATTCACATCCATACAATGCCTCATTCATTCTGTTCTGTTATTCCGACTTCTCACATGGCCCGACTCGAGTATTTGATTCACTTGATCATGCCATGTCTTCTTCGGGCGTCCTCGGCTTCTTCTTCCATTCACATTCGCGCCATATGCTCAGCATGCTAAACCTTCTAAGCGTCCCTTTCTTAATCTTGCTCACTACGCTTTCATCAGCCTTGCATTCTTTACGAATCTCAACATTTTTCACACGATCATTCATGGTTTTACCACGCATACGTCTCAGAGATCTCATTTCTAGAGCATTCAGTCTACTTTCATCCTTCCCCTGCCATGTCTCACTGCCATACATCAGGGTTGGTATCAGCACTCCATTGTGGACTGCTAGCTTCGCTTCCTTGGACAACTTTTTGTTTGCGCCAACCGCGTTCAGTCCTCCGTTAATGGAGTTTCCTGCATTTACCCTTCTTTAAATATCCCTATCAGTCTTTCCATCTCTCGTAAACCTAACTTCCCAAATACACAAACTCATCGACCTGCTACAAGTATTCATCATTCACAACTATATTGCACACTGTTTTCGTACTCTCTCTTTCAAGCACCATGACTTAGGACTTACTTACAGCATACAACAGGCAACATACTTTCAGATTGCCCATTTTCGCGTCCAAGCCCACCTCTTTCATTCTTGCATACAATTATCCATGTATACGAGTATATTGAATAACCACGGTGACATTACGCAGCCTTGCTCAACACCTTTTGTGATGTCAAAAGACTTTACATTTACAATATTGCTTAACCGCTTTTGAATATCACACAAAAATAAATAATTGTGTAAATAATAAACTGAGAATTCGATCATTTTGATTTTAAGTACTTAGCAGTTGTCTTCTGGTATGTTATTCGACTATCTGAGCCTTATTTCTGCCAGTGGCGGTTCGTGGCCTATCTCATTGGGAGTTTAAGTTTTTTAAAATTTAAATAAATATGTATTTCTTTTACGTAGGAGGTTTTTTTTTTATTTTGTTGCTCTTTTCCGTATTTTTTTTCCCTAGATCTAAAGAAATTTCATAATATTATTGCACAAGACATTAGCGACCTAGCAATGAGAAACAATTCGGCGATTCATTAAAACGTCCGTGTCTAATGAATAACATAATGTCGTAAGATTACAAAAAATAGTTTTAAATATGAAAATCACAATTTACGTATGAAGCTTTTTTGTTCGTTTTTTTTAATGTAAAGAAGTGTGGTCTTCAATAATTAACTTATTTTATGAACAACTTAAAACACGATAATCACAGAAACAATACTGTTGATTCTTGCTAAATACTATTCCGTACAAATTTGCTGTTAATAAATCCACCACACCGTTTCTCCCCGAAGCGCCACAAGAATGACAATGCATGAAATATTCCTTATGACAGAAAGTTTCATAAACGCTGAATTCATAGCGCACATATGGAATTCTTTTCTGATTCGTTCTCGGGCAGTATTACCTATACGGGCGAGTGGATTTTTTAGCAACGAATTTTAATAGCACCGTTTGAAGTGTGCTAAAATTACGATACATGTTAGTTTTTATTTCTTATCTTTTTATCGGATTTCACTGCACAAATTCGCGTTAGAGAAAACCGCCATTGCTGGCCTATCAATAGGTGAAAGGGATTTTTTTCGTCCTCATAATAAAGTCCTGTTTTTAGAGGAATATACAAGCCAAAAATATTACTACAAGTGCGTCTTATGTCACCACGAATATAGGTAATAAACATAAAAATCGCTTGGCAAGCGTAGTCTAGAAATGCTTATTGTAAGCGCAAAAAGCGGTTTTTATTTATTTTGTGAAGAATTTTGTAAGACAGAAAGAAAAAATAATCAAGAGAAACTCTCACTAATAATATTAGCTATAAAGTAGTATTTTTAAAACTCGTTTCATGCGTTTTTTATAACGAAAAAATAAATTATTTTGTAGTTTCCGCTTATGTTTTTTACAACGTAATTAACAATTTTATTTTAATTCTTATCAGTGGAATTTTTAGGAATAGTTTCAATTTATCCAAAGCATATTTTTTGGCTTTCATAATGTAAACCGATTCATAGTATAGAGATTAATCGAAATAGTTTTTTAACTGATGGTTTCGCCTTACACGTGTTTTTTTTTATTTCCAACAGCAGCATGCGGATCTCCTGAAGTAGCAATGTCTTTTGGTATGACCCGACTAAAGTATTTGATTTAATTGATCGTGCCATATGATGCATTTAAAAAAATGTAAAGTCTCCGTTGCTGTTGGAAGAGGATGTTATTAAGCAAATCCATCGTTATGCTCTCACCGCCGAACGGGTTAAGTTCTCATTAGTCAGTTAGTTGCATTGCATTCGTGATGGTGAGAAACACTATGAAAGTTGTTATATTTGCTTGGCTCTCGTGTTTCTCGTACGCTGCAGTACCCAGCACCCATACACCATACAGTACACAATACACAGTACAGCACTAGACTGTATACAGCAAATACAGACCGTGGCGTTTCTTCTTATTGCACACATAAATGCTCAGTGCAGACTTCGGCTATTGTATTTTGCCATGGATTTTTATTCAGATTTTTGCGATTTTCCATATCAAAATTTTTGGTTTTCAAATGGATGGAAGGATTTCTCAAAAAGTCTTCTACCTGCCCAACACATTTTTTTTAAGTTCGCAAAGTATAATTGAATTAATTAATATTGTTCTAGTTGTTTGTGTTGTCAATTTAAACATCCAAAATATCAATTTGTAGAGGGATTTCATAATACATATTTAACATGAATTTAAATAATTACCTCCACTATTTACGATGGTACTGTAGATATTTTAAAGATATTCTTGCTTGTGTGGTGGTTTACTGCATCGTAGGATCTGTGCGTGGTAAGTGGGGGAGGGATTGATCTTCCAAACTATTTTGAACCACTATCGGTGTACATCACTACACAAGCAAGAATCTCTTTAAAATGATCTACTTTGTTCAATTCTATTTGAATAAATACTTTAAAACCATAACTTCCAACTTATTTATACCGCATTTATGGGTGTAATCTAATAAATGAAGAAATTCTATTTTCCTAAATAAGTTTCAAAAGAAATCCCTAAAAACCATAATTTGTTGCCTGGATTTTGATCATAAAAAGAACAGCTTCCGGCTGCTACGTCACTGTCAAAAGCACTTTCTTATCTTTTTGTGTTCGCCAGATGATCAGACGATGCAGCGAAAGGTAGGGTACAGTTATACTGTAAGTGCCAATTCTCGTCGGACTAAGCGCGAGATGCTAGTTAATTCAGTACATACAACAAGATTCATTTGATAAGTAACATGTTTTCTGTCAATAGGTGCCAACATTGCAAACTGCCTGCTATTGCTTGACATGCCTTGTCTTTTATCTGATGTATCCAATTTTAAGGGTTCCCTGATGAATCAACACATGTATGAATCGGCACACTTTCCTTAAGAGTACGAAAAAAAAACTAGCCCGAGTACCCAATCTCACCTGACATAATTACTATTATTTTTGTGATTGAAAAAAATAAAATTAATAGATTTTTTAATTTTTTATTATTTTTTCTGTACTTTTAATGACTTTATATCATCTTTAAAAAGTTACCGATTCGTGCATGCGTTGAGTTATCTGATCACAGATTTAGAGCTTACCTGTAATGTTTTTGGGTGATATTTTTACAGCTGAAATATAATTAATTCACAATACGTCGTTTTATATGATTATTATATATACCTACTTATTACTCTTTCGACTTTCTCTGTTATTATTTTTATGTGATGCTAATCTGTACTGAGTTGCAACTTTCCGGAGCTAGTGGGATTATGGTATTCCTTGTTTTGGGGAATATTGTAAGACTAACGAGAAGGGAAAGAGGACAATAAGTAACTGGCTATTCGAGCACATCTGGTCACCAACAATTTGCTAAAGCTATTTTAAGCGACAATCCTGTTCTGAATGGTTTTCTTTCACCAGGACGACGGACCTTGGGAATATCGTCCACTTTGGAGCGATGTGTAATATTGTGCAATGTTCTATATATTTTCTTTTATTTAAGTTCTCTTATCCTTACTTGTAGAATTGCCTGTATGTATGGGTGTATCAACACATTTACCCGACTGATTTTAACCAGTGATTTCTGTGCATATTTGTTGTAAAAATGTAGACGTTGTCTTGCTGTCCGATGATGCTTTTTTCAATTAAAAACAAAAGTATATTTCCCCTTCACATGTCGCCACTGAACACACTGCCACACGTCGCAATGGATCACGTAACGAGACGGAGTGCGTATCAAGTGAAGCGCTAGGATGTAAAAATGTGTACATGTGATGGATAAAATATTTTTTTGTTTTTAATTGAAAAAAAAATGTTGAACAGCAAAATTACATCTACATTTTTACTCCCAACTATGCTTATTAATTGCTCGTTAAAGTCTATCGTGTACGTGCTGATACACTCTGTATATAAAATGTCATTGCCAAGTTTCAAGCAACTGATTACGGACTGCAGGCAAAATCCACAAATCTGTTTAATAAAGAAATCTTTTAATTAAGTCTAAAAAATCTTTATTTTTATAAACAATAATTATTAGCCTGAAACACTCATCCAAATTGAAAAAAACCTTTCCGAGCAAAGATAAATGTCGCCGACAGGACTCGAACCTGCACCCTTCTGATGTCCGGTCAGATGCTCTACCGTTGAGCTACGTCGGCTTATCGCAAACCCGCCAAGTTAATCAATATATACTAGTGTTTCATTCAATACTGTTTTTATCTTTGCTCGGAAAGGTTTTTTTCAATTTGGATGAGTGTTTCAGGCTAATAATTATTGTTTATAAAAATAATTGTTACCCTTTGCGCTATGCACAAAAATCTTGTCTTAAGTTTTTAAGAACTTTAGTTTATCAATTAATAAAAAATCTTTGTTTTTGCATTTCAAAACTACTTACATTTAAAAGCATCTCTAGAACTAAGCCTCAAACTTTTTCTTTATTTATTTGGACACCATCCATAAAACGGCACCTTCGTTACCCTACAAACTTTGTACTTATCTGTTGGACGTTTAAGTGGGTTCCACTTAGAATGGAGGCTAGTATTTTCGTATGATGTCATCCCTACGGTACTCATCGCCTCAGGCGTTCCATACAGCCTCTTTGTTTAAAATCCCAGTTGACTTAGTTTTAATAAATGCGTTATATGAATTATTTTCCATTTCCATTCCATTTATTTTTTTTATTAATAATGACCTTCTGACTTGAATACAAGTATATTTCGTTATTTTCTAAAGTTAGTTTTCACAGTTAAAATAATTTTCAAAGTTTCAATTTTTCAAAGCCCGCTAGAATGCTCCAAATAAATGGCCGGTCGGTTTTGATTAGTTTTGAGCGTCAAATGTCAAAACTAGGATGAGCTTTACCGTACATAATTGTATTCATAATAAACCATAAGCATAAGTGATAAAATTGTGTGGCTTTTAAGAAACTTTAACTCGAATAATAATAATAGTATTGAGCATCAATATTATCATAATATCCGTATTGATAATTGGTTTGCTCAGAAAACTTCTAATTTATTTCACTTATAATATAGTTTTTTTTATATTGAACAACAATTATAGAGCTTAAAGTCACCCAAATTAAATTTAAATTTCACCAAAACTAAAAAAAAAACACTTATTTAAAATACAAAACACAATAGAAAAATAAAAATTATACTAATCTATAAACAGAATGCGCACGTGACATCAGATGTTCCAAATGAAATGGTACCAACATAACGAGGTGTTTGGATGAGATGATTTTTTATTCACTTTTAAATAACTATTTATAGATTCTACGTATAATTAATTATATATAACACAATTTATATATTCTCAATCGGCGTTAGCCAATCTATACGAATATAAACCATTATATTTTTCAAAGCTTATTGGTTTTTTTCCTCGTCATTTAAAAGTACACTGGTTTTATGAAACGACAACTGGCTTAGTTTTTTTTGCAGCTCGTCTTTCTCCTTCTCCGTTCAATACTATTTGCTTCCACCGAGGCATACTGTTAATTTATTACTTATTACGTTTTTTTTTAATACGCTTTTAACAGTTATAATGTTTGTGTTTTTTTTACACCGGATCTACATCGAATAGAAACTTTTTTATGAATTCAGAGACCTTAAATAAGAGAATAATAATAATAATAATCGGATGATTTTTATAGTGCCGTTTTTGTGAAAAATCACCTCAAGGGCGCTAAAATATTAATAATAATCATTACTTATTTCAAGGAAATTATATATACTACATCATATTTAAAAAAAGTAGTACAACTACATGCATAAACGTTGAAAGATGTACTAGCCATTTTGCTCCCTCTCTTTTTTAATCTAACCTTTCGGTTAGTCTCTTACTCGGACATCTCTGATGATGAACACTGCAAAACTGTGCTGAGTGTGATAGATGCTCTCAGTATCGCTCTGGTGAAATACCAACATTCAGAAGCGATACGTCGCTTGAAATTTATCCATTTTTGATGACCATATCTGAATAACCAGGTGGTTTCTTATTTTCCTTTTTCTATATATCTCCACTCCCTTTAGCTTCACATCATACTCCAGTTGGGGGATACTATAGTCCCACTGGCTTTGAACAGTTAGGATACGTTATTTGCATACAAGAAATATTTTCCTTTTACTGTTCTCCTGTCTATACTGTTCATATTCGCCATATTGAATACATACAACATCCCTTCTTACGCGGAATTGAATAGAGATTAGGGCGAGAAAGAGGCGATTACTCCTACGATGAAATTGAACAAACCTTAAACCTTTCTTCATTATAAAAGCTTAATAAAGACTTAGATTTCTTTTAATATTTTTATTTGTATTACGAATCTCCTTCTTTGTTGCAACTCGCCCAGTTCAACATTCTTTGCCGTAGACTGTGAAACAATTAATTTCTTTTCCTCGATCAATACTTCTGTGGGCCCTATTCTCCACTGTCCAGAATGTCGAGACTTATTAACTCAAGCCAGTGCCTTGAAATTTTTGGTGCCAGTCTAGATGATTTTGTCAGTCTTTACGGAAATAAACTTCGACGAATTTTATCATTTAATATGTCTAACATCATGGACTCTACCAAAACCATGTTCATGCTTTGAGTTGAATATTCCCTCCAATGTATATTTTTGTCCTATTTTTTACATATTTTTTATATATTATTATGTATGTATGTTTTTTTTAATATAAAAAAATAAATGTTCCCGTCTAATTTCCCATATTTAAATCAGGCCATTTTAATTCGCGTTTCATCTACAATCGTTTTGATAGATGCTTTTCAGTTTTGTCATATCATCACATCAGTTAAATTACTGAGTAAATTGTATCTGTAAACATCACTTAAAATCTGGGTCTCAAGACCTGGCATAACTGTAACATCGGACAAACAGGGCGCCCACGCTGATCTCACCGTAAATATGATCTGTCAAATCCAGGCAGTGGAACCAAAACCACCTCAACACAGGCCAGGACACTGAATCATGTTGTCCTGTTATTTATATAAGATTCTCCTATGTAGTAATGTCATATGCTCTTGTCTCTTGCTCTTGTCCCTATCTTAACAAACGGATTGTTATCTTTATTTAGAGCACAGGCGTCATGCGGGACTGCTATTCTTGTTCTACAGGTATTTCAATGGAAGAGATTCTCTGAGGAACTAGCGTCATTGACCCCCCTGGCACCGGTGCATAGTCCGGAAACACGCCTAACGCGCGCCCAACATTTGTATACGATTGTCATTTTTCACTTTCGTTTCGAACGGATCGTTTCTACGACTCGTTCTTGAGTTTAACAGCCCGGCTGTGGAACGATTTGCCAGCTTTTGCGTTTCCTACGTTAAAATATTTAAAAATTTTATGTCATGGTCTGCTATTTATACGGATCTTATATAGATATCAGGTCAACTTGATTCAATGTCCTGGCTTGAGTTGAGGTGGTTTTGATGAAATGCGAAGCGATTTATAACCGGCGAGGTGATGGGATGATATTAATCTCCTCGATTCAACCTACGCGAGGATAAATTCCTTATTATTTATTCAATTCATAAGGGTTTTTTTTATGTTTAAATTATACGAAAAGGTTTTTTGATAGTTTTATTTATTTAACTTAAATAAACATCATATAATTTCAGAGATAAAACTTAAACTCGACATTTAGCGGGGAGGGGTGTGCTTTTCAGGGTTGGGATATTTAAAAGAAAAAAAAATTGATCACGCATTTTATTAAATAAAATTTAAACAAATTAAATAAACGGTCAGGTTAAGTATACTCACTCCATCATAAAGCGAGTTTAATGGCATAATAATCATAATCCATCACATAAACTATCCCAAGAAAATAAGCGGCAAGAACAATTAAGAAGTGTTGCAAATTCCAAGAATTTAGCATCCGTTTTCCTTGGCCGCCTCTGTTACATATTTATTCTGGATTCGATTTCATTGTCTTGCAGAGTTCACTGTTATTTTCTGCATAGCGAATTAACGAGTATCACTGGGTTTTTCCGTTTTATTTAAGTCATTTGAACAATGCGATGTTATTATTTAATCATTTGCTTACACATAGTTGTTTTTTATTCTTCGTTTTTTTCTTCGAAGATCGTGTGGTAAATTTTTTTTTTTTTTTTCTTAATCGAATCCATGTTTATAATGGCATAATAAGAATGCATTATTGAAATGAATTAACACAATGAGTATCTAATGGGTCTTTCTACGTATGAATTGAATCTGGGTTGGAAGTTTGCCGGTTAATATAAAAATAGCAAAAAAATATTAAAACATCTGTCAATTTTTATTTTTAAAATGTATTGGCGCTGCTATGTATATGTGTTGTGAAGTTGATTTTTAAGTTTGACCATAAATTGATAATTAAATAAATAAATGAGTTACATTGGGATAGTGATAAAAGCTTTTACTTATCTTTATATATAAAAATTAATGTCTGTCTGTCTGTCCTCGATTATCTTGAAAATTACTAGGCCGGTTTCGCTGAAAATAGCAATGTTTGTTCTCATTATTGCCGGGAAGGTTTAGAGACTAGTTTGAATTAAATCCAATATGTAATTGTTATAAAGTTTTAAAATTTGTATGAAAAACATTGAACCCGCCTAGTTGTATTGAGGTTAGCCCGTAGATATAACACTCTGGTTAGCCACAGATTACATATTCAAAAGAAGAAGGTTTATTTGGGTAGAATATTTTCAAAATGGGAATCACAACTAAGTACCTACTTAAGAACTTTATTATTAAGATATGTTTTTGAAAAAATAAATGTTTGATGAATTTTAAATGAATGTTTCTTTGTTTAAAGATAG
>JAHDVE020003669.1:0-21948 GCA_022606495.2 Halesus radiatus | reverse complement strand
TGTATTGCAGGTCAGAAATGCTGAAAAGCTGTGCCTACCTTTCTACATGACTAGATTTCTGAAAAGCAAACGATCGTTCTTCCGTTAGAAATTGATTCTGCTTGGCAAAATTCAATTTTTTTAGCGCATCTTCCTTCATACACGATGGCACGATGCAAAATGATTAATGGTTCGTCAGGGAGCAATGCACAAATGCGTAATTTGTACTTTTATTATGTAAAATTTAAGATAGGTATATTATATATTATTATAGTAGGTACTATATCATTTGTAATAAATTAGTATAATGTTGAAAAAAATTATTAAATTGTAATCTATTTGTCTTCTAAATATCCTAGCTGAACAACCACCCCTGTAAATTGCCATCTCAACACACCGTTTCACGCCTAATGAG
Organism: Halesus radiatus; assembly: GCA_022606495.2. Taxonomy (NCBI): domain Eukaryota; kingdom Metazoa; phylum Arthropoda; class Insecta; order Trichoptera; family Limnephilidae; genus Halesus; species Halesus radiatus. The sequence continues at coordinate 21,554 of JAHDVE020003669.1, read as the reverse complement.
ATGGGCCATACGTCAGCAGATAACAAATGTTCATATATATATTTATTTATTTAAGCAGCTTTTTAAAATTTATTTATTACACATATATATAATAAATAAAAATAATAATTTATAAATAAAATAATTTGTAATAAAAATAATATGTTATAAGTAAAAAATATTTATGTATTTATTTAGACAGCTTTTTAATTTTTTTTTATTTATTACATGTACATATGTGATAAATTAAAAAAAAATAAGCTGTCTAAATAAATAAATAAATAAAATCTTTAACGTTATTGTGCTATTTTATTTTTAACTATCTGACCATGGCGTCATTTCTCCGCAGTGATATGCAATGAAAATGCTTTAACCATATTCGCACATCGTCTGGTACATAGTTTCTTTTAATTCCAACCCATAACGCGATTAATTTAATTTTACTATTTCTAATTTTGAAATTGTAAATTTAATTTTAATTTTTTTTTTTGGGATGTTGAGTTTTTTCTTGTACCGGTTTTCCTGACACTCCTTTCTCTATCCATTCGCTCCACACTCAAAATATCTGTATCACTTAAGCGTCATAACCTTATTAGTAATATTGAAAAATCGAATATTGAAAACTGAATTCACAAACTTTATGGTCTTTAAAGTTTTACACCTTCAGATGGGCCATAAATAATCTTAGATGGAATTGGTTCTAGGAAAAGCTCAGTGGGTGGTAAATCACCCAGTCAATCACCTTGTTAATTGATCGAAGCGATTTTCCAGATTTTAATTAATCTATTCGTGTCTGCACTTAAATCACGTCGCACAATCATAAGATATTTCAATCAATAAAAAACTTTAAAAAGTTTCATAAAATAATTTCATTTTAAATCTTTACTTAACGGCCTTCCACATGTGGTAAAAGAATTATGAAACTTACGATTCGATCGAATATAAAAGAAAAAAAAATAGCTCTGTTCAAAGAGCAAATAATAAATAGAGATGCCCTACACGCAAGGGGAAGAAACCAAAATAAGGGGGGCGAGTGGTGAGCCAGGAGTGTCGCCAATTTAAGTAGAACAGTAAAAAAGTAAAAAGGTTTGGCTTGTTTACAAAAACCGAATACTTTGTTAGAGGATTTAGTTTGAACCTTTTTATAAGTGTTTTATAATTTGCTTACCGCAGTTAAAATCACCGGAAATCTACGTGGACTACAATAAACTAGGCTGGTACCTAAATGCGTGTCACGTGACCTTTGTCTCGAGCCGTCGAATATTATGGTAAGTCTATTAATTCAAACGTCAGTGCTTTTCTAAGATCCAATAATTTATTTATCGATTGCCATATTATATTCGCTACACATTATAATTAATAATGTGAAATATTTGAGGGGCTATTTACACTTCAGATTACCTTCAAGCTGTGGTGTGCACAGAGTTTTTAATCAAGGTAGGCAATAGGAAAAACAGATGCGGTAAGTTTTTGCTAAGAATAGCTAAACTGCTGGGTTTACCCGATGTTGGTAGAGATTACCTGCCACGTCAAATATCCAAATAACCGCTAAATTTTTGAATATTTCAAGTCAATTGCTAGATACATAACAGTTTCTTTATTTTAACCGCACAAGATAATTATTTCGTTATTAAAGTTGTACTAATAAATAGAGATACAAACATAAATGTCACTGATTGCCACATTTGTGATTTATATCGAAAGGCATGGCCTTTTTCGACACTAACACAAACGATTCTTCTCTTGAATGCGCACATTTGTAATGTACATTTTTTGCGTAGAACGGTCGACATTTGAATTATGACATACGTGTCATTTTGCAAACTTAGTTCCCACTTTTGACACGTTTTAGTAGGGCGGTAAGTGGAGCGCTTGCGCGGCGCTGCGATTCATAGTTGGAAGATCACGCGTATTTTTAAAAGTGTAGATTGATTATTAAATATATTTATGTGAGTAAGATAGGGTAGGCAGTGCTTATGTGGAATGCACGCTTCTGATTTCAGGACTTAAACGTTACCGTTTTCACATACATACATAATACATCTATATTGTCACAGCACAAAGTGAAATCTCTTAGAATAATAACGAGTCTTGAAAAATTTGACTGTTATCAAAATTATTCACCTGTATCATATATCTAAACATATGTTGTTACGTAACGACAGAAAGATCCTAGGAAGACCCTAACTACTCGTGAACAAACGGTAAAACAACGCCAGCGCCACGTTTGCCAAAACGGTAGCTTGCACGCCCACGCTCCGACACTTCCTTCTCACCCGGCTTCCGAATCACTTCTCTCTTATCCGCCGCCTACGATTCAGTCAACTGCGTCTCTAAAAGAGCGCGCTAGCAGCCATTTTGGTAGCCGCAAATTGTAGCGCCAAATTATCATGCATGCTGGGTTAACGCCCAATGTGCGAGATGCATTAGTATAACCACAGAACACCGGTACATGGTGACTCTCTCGTAAATGTAACTTAACTTCAGTGTACTGATGTCCAAGCCCGAGACTTCCACTAGGATCCTTTTGCCGCCACGATTATGACTGTAAGCTGACTTTGTATTTCCTCTTATGTGTTGTAACTTATTCGAATCCCCGTTATCATGCCCGTTTAGATAATATCAGAGAGAATAATCACCCGTAACTTCCATTTGAGGTTAGGCTAGCTTTTGATTATTGTAGCATAACTTACCATATATGTACCTTCCCTTGAATAAACTCTGAGTCTGAAAGCATTTAGTAGATTCATTTGGCGTAGTAAAGTAATAGTATTTGGCGTAATTATAAGACTGCCCGTCGGCTTACGGCCCTGCAGAGGAGCTTCTTAGCCTGCCGAAACTGAGCTAGTCGAATGTCCAGAGCCGAGCTCCCTGTCAAGACACCACCCTCGGGGTAAGTCTAAACCAATGAACTGTCTCCCGTAACCGCTCTTTCCCAACCTTCCTCCTTTCCATCTCCTTCCCACAACCCCTCATTTCATTTAGTAGCATCATTTATCGTCAGTATTCTATCATAACAATGTTCACACTAGAGGTATTGCAATTTGCCGTTCCTCATCCGTTCACCACATCCTCGGCTCTCAGCAAGTGCCGGTGAAGTTTCTAACATCTCAAAAACCCAAATCGGGCCCATAAGTATCCTCTGCTACCATAGAGCAAATAATAAATAAAGGTGCCCTAACACGCAAGGGGAAAAAATTAAAATAAGACGAAAACCGGAGTCAAAATCACGACAAATTAACGTGGACGGTAGAGAGCCAAAGCTGGTGCCAATATGGGTGTCACGTGGCTTCGTAACCTTGCCCTCCAGCTGTCGAAATCGTCTTAAGACAAGTCTATTAATTCTGATGTCAGTGTCTGCTAATCATTTCTAGAAATAAATAGAACCACCAAGGAAAATATTGCGTAAGTTCTACCGGACCTACATACGTTCTACAAATATCTACACGTATAGTTAAATAAATAAAATAAAAATATCTAATAAAGTTTTTAATAAAATAAATTAGTAGAGAGCCAGCAACGGAAAATCTCAGCTCTACAGAAGCAGAGTGAGAAAAACCACACAAACCACTGAGAAAAACGAATATCTTTAGAATCCACGGATAATTAGTTTCATTAGAGGACAAATTGTCGCGCCAGGTGTGCGTTCGTCCATCTGACATTCTATTTTATCGCGAAATTTTTGATATTTTATGGAACGGGAAATATAATCCGTAAGAGACAACTTCAGGGAACATAACTTCATAACGCATTAAAAGAAAGGGCACACAATACCTTACAGACTCTTTCAAGCTTTCGTATTTCTCTATTTATTTACCTACGTACAGTTTTTTTTAAAGAAATACAAATATTCCCTGGTTACGAATAACCTGACAATATTTGAAATTCTCCTACTACCATCACAGTAAGTGGAAGATGTTGCTTGTGTCGTAATAGAGGACTTCGCCACAGAGAAATTGAACTTACGACGCCTGGGTGAGACCCAAACGCGATAACAACTCAGCCACTAACCGGTGGCAAGTGGTATATTTATAATATTTCTTCAAAGAAATACATATTGCACCTAGAATCATGGAATACAAATACGCATGCTCTAGGAAGAGAGGAATCAGGAAAAATCTCACGTTACCACGAAGACACAGATTAGTTTTTTGGTTAGTTTTCCCTTTTTTAATTTTCCTAGTCGTCTGATTCGTGTGTCGAATTTAATAAAAATAATCATTGAAATGATATTAAATATAGCTACTTTCTAGACGAATTTAATATGTTTTTCTTACAAGCGTATAATGTATATTTATTACACATAAATCAACAATTTTATTACGTGTGAAAAAAAAATTAAGTAAAATTCACGAACCCACGGTAATAATACTGTTTTTCTCATCGCCTGTCTGGAATTCCAAATACATGCTACAAATAAATAGTACAGAATGAATTTAAAATAAATTTATTAAGTTTCTCCGATTTGAATACAACAATAACTACCACTGTTCACTCCAATCTCTGGAATGTACGTTCTTAAACGGTAGCTGATACTAAATTACTGTATGAAATCCTAGACAATGAAATAAACTAAACTAAACTGCCCTGAACTCCTGTCTTAAATTAACCTTAACCGTTTTACTGCTATGCATATTTTGCAAGTATGCATATAATTTACTACATTTATTATGTGTTTTTAAATAAAAAAAGTATCGTATTTAATAAAAATGTAATAACTTATAACAAATATCAATCAATTTTAAAGATTTTTTTTAAAAATTATACACAAGTAAAGAAATTTTACGAATATTGCAGTATTAATTTAAAAAAAAAAACGCATTTCAACTACAACAAATATTAAAAAATATAGAGAAAATATTAAGAAATTATTTAGGTATTCATTTGAATGTGCTGAGTCAGCAGCAGCCGGCCGACTGCCGCATCATCGTCTCGAGGAGTACAAACACACCACGTCTCTTAGGTGAAAAATCCGTGTATTGCCTTGTTTAAGTATTTTTGGCTATATAGAGGATATTTAAGTGGAGGAAGTGCGACGCCACATACCCGCAACAACGGTTGAAAGAAACGATTGTCACCTATTTACGCAAGACTTTTCGATTGTTAGGCCCCGAACGGGCTAATAAAATTGATTAATCGTTTTGACATTTTTAATATTTTAAGTCTATTTCACTTCACAAATGTGTTTTCCCGCACAAAGTCCATGTTGTCCCCTTTTACAGCGAGCACATATGAGATTGGATCTCCTTATTTCATTTACTTTTCTGCTCACATTCATTGATGGGAACAAATGTCTCGTCGTCCGTAGTGCCGCTGTCATTTGATACATTACGATCATCCGGAATAGAACTAATTTCCGGAATAAAACTAATGGTAAAAAATATCGATTTACTTTAGGGTGTATTTATTTTAACAGGATAAACAATAAATGCAGTTATCAAGACACGCGCCAACAGCAATATACCATGCTCAAATTGAAAACGTGCTCTTCTGAGGACGACAAAAAGCATACTAAAAGTTGCACCGCTATAGGGCTGCGTCGCAATTTACGTAACTAAAGCTTATAGCGCGATGGCCCTGGGCCGTACTCTAACGGTTAATATACCATCGAAAAATACCACCCGCACCATTTTAAATATCAAAACGAACGCTGACGCAATTTCCCAAATTTACCGTGTTTTCCAAACATTGAAAAGTCTTTTCCTCAACTCAAATCCTTACTTTTATTTTGAGTCCATTTAAAAAAAACCTTCCTCGTAATGTTATCAATGCGCAATCACAACTTTCCACTACACAGCACAATACAAATACATACACGTTCACACACACACACACAGACATATTCGCACTACTTTCTTTATTCATGTAATGTTTGTTTCTAAAATAAAATAAAAATTTGAAAAATTGAGCGTAGCTTGTAAATATGCGTTGAAAAGAGAATCAATTAGTTAGTTATCAATAAATTGTGCACCTCATTAATTATCGGACAATAATCGAGTTATGTAAAGGCCATAAACAAAAGTTGCTATATTCCAAGTAAATTTTATTTTTTGTTCCCTTGATGACGCATTCACAAAAACGAAGTGCTAAAGTTAAATTGATTCACTTTGTGTCGAGGGAAATACAATTTTTCCATGTTATTTTTGTATTTTAATTTCCTTCGCCAACAAATCTTCATCCAGTTGCATGCCTCCCAAGGGAGGGCACCGAGCAACGAACAGCTCATGTATCACGTTCTAGGATTATATTTCATGTGTTGCAGATCCTACTGATTTAGTCACATTCACTAGTGGGGCTGTGCCTGAGAGGCACTTAGTACGGGGGACACTTCTCAACTCGAGGACATCTACAGGGGACTTGAAAACTTCAGTGGGTAGTCAGGCCAGAGCTTCTTCTAATTCACTTTCTACTCAAGGGACATCTTTTGAGCACGCGCACAAGCTGACGTGACTTTCTAGGAGCGAGTCTCCGCTAAAGGCCTTTTAAAGAGTCTGTTTATCTAAGATTCAAACCGCAAGAGAAGTGTGCTATCTGACAGGGTAACCCGTTCTAGAAACTATAATAGTTCTTGCTCCGTGTTTAATTTTTGTGTAATTGAATATTATACACAGTAGCCCAATAAACATCACTTAACTTAAGAATAATTTTAAGGAATGCTTTGTAGGAATATTTGGTGGCACGCTACACATAATCGTCCTGGCATGGAATTCTTACTACCTAATCAGACAACTTCTCACGCAAAGGTACCCTTCAATATTAAATTAATCCGTTTACATGTGCGACATATAAATACATGTTCTCATAATACTTCAATCTCGATTAAACCGCTGTACAGATCGCAACCATCTAAGCTAAGCGTAAAAAAATTATAATGATACAACATTCTTTAAATTAATAAAATAGTAATGAAAGAATCTAATAAATTTAAAATGTTTTTAAGATTTTTAAATTAAATCACTGTGCCACGTAGATCAAAACGAAGTGTTTCGTTTAAAAATTAAAGGTTTAAAGGAAACTATTTAATTTCGGAGGTTTTTCATAAGATACAATTCCATAAAAAACAGGATTGTATGAGTCTTTGGATTTTTTAATCCAACAAAAAATCTTCAGTAAATTTATTTTGAATCCTGACATGTTCTCCTTCAAGAAAATTTAAAAATAAAATGCTAAGAAAAACACTCCTTTAAGCTTTTTCCTGAATTTTTCATCAACGAGTCGTGTGAAGGACGTCGTATTAACACTCACGTTCAGGTACAAAATAAACAAGAGTTTTTGTAAAACAACTCGACAGTTAAATGGTTTTCCAGATAGAACTCGTTTTGAAGGACATTCGCAAGGGAAGTTAATAGATTGATTTAGTATTCATAAATAATCTCTTGATGTCGTGATGAACCGCCTTCCTACTCTCCATACACTTGGTCACGAGTACCATTTATAATGAACCTTCCTCTCCTCATACTCGTTTTTTCCTGGTTAAAGGCAACCGGCTGTGATGAACTCAAGTCATTACCAAAAAAATGAGATAATCCGCCCTCTACGTCGCTGTTCTTTTATTAGTTTAATTTAGACTCCTGATCACGTTACAAATTTGTAATGACTCCCCTCTACTACTGCCTTAAATTTTCCTAACTAGTATGAATTGAAAAACTCTTTGTAATTTTACCTTCCGTTGGAGGTTTTATGTAGAACCTAAAAATACCCTTATTGGAGTCCTTCTCCAACCAAGAACTATCACTTGAATAATTCAAGGGGCATTTTCGATACTACGTTTTCCTCCCTAGCCAGCGCGTAGCGCGCAGCCTCCATGCTAATAATTTAGGAGCTACGATTTTGACACGACGATCTTATCTCTAGATCAGGTCATTCCTAAGGTTGTGTAATTTTTGGTTTCAAGTTATTGGGATGACAAGATTTTCATTTGTGATAACTCAGTTTTTTTAGTAGCTTCCTGCATACTATTGTCAATATTATGTTTGTATCGGACGTACCTTCTCCCAGATTATTCCGACGCGGCCATTTTTCGTCATCGTATTTATGTATAAGAATTTTATGTTTTGTTTGTTAATATATGTAACGGGCGGTCTGGCGAGCTTGTTCGCACGAGACCGCTCAAACTGAAATGACTGAATAAAAGTGTTGGAGCGGGACAGTTGGTGGGAGGGAGACCGACTTGTCGGGCATCTACACGGCACCGGCGGTCCGCGCTTGGTGGACCGCATAAATAGCCTGCAAACACCAGTTTGCGGCAGTTAGCATTTGACCGCCAGCCTGATAAGTACTCCTCTCTGCCCGCCGCCCGCTCTGACTTCTGAACCACTCGCCTTATTTCACTCTGACCACTGCTTACCTCCATCGGACTACTGCCTCGGACTGGACCCAATAAGCAGCTGCCTCGGACAAGATTAACAAAAGTCGTTGTCGTCAGTACCGTTCCTACTTGCAAAAGGAACGGTAGGAGAGCTACCTCCCCCTCCAAGCCTCGCTTCGTGGATTGGGATCAGTCGGCTTCTTCAGTTCGCTGGTGTACCAGATTACGTCTGGTACATAAGCTGGTCCTTCGTGCCAGGATCCTTCTGCGGAGCAGAGATGGCCTCTTCACTACGCTCTAGGAAGAGCATCCTTGAGGGGGGGAAATATTAACGATCCCAAGGCGACCGGGGCGGCCGCATCCGCGCCCCCCGGTCCCCTGCCGCCCGGTGCCTTGCCGCACGCTGCTCTATCGCTCGCAGCCCGCCCCCCCCGCAGCCCTGAGGCCCGGTGCCCTGCCGCCCGCTGCTCTACTGTTCGCAGCCCGCCCCTCCCGCAGCCCTGCCGCCCGGTGCCATGCCTCACGCTGCTCTACCGCTCGCTGCCCGCCCCCCCCGCAGCCCTGCGGCCCGGTGCCCTGCCGCCCGCTGTTCTACCGTTCGCAGCCCGCACCCCCCGCAGCCCTGCCGCCCGCTGCTCTACCGTTCGCAGCCTCGCCGCTCGCAGGCCTACCGCAGGCTGCTAAGCCGCTCGCTGCCCTACCGCTCGCAGACTCGCCGCTCGCATCTTTGCCGCTCGCTGCTCCTGTCCCCGGCCCGATACACGCCAGCTACGTTACAGCATGCTGCCGCTCAGAGGAGCGCAGCTCCGAACCGCCAGGCCCCGCTGCCCCTGGCCCTTTCGTCCCCTGTCTGTTCCACGCCGGCTAAGTCGCTACAAGCCGATGCTCAGAGGAGCGCGGCACCGCAGGCCTGCCGCAAGCTGCTTTGCCGCTCGCTGCCCTACCGCTCGCAGCCTCGCCGCTCGCAGCCTCGCCGCTCGCAGCCTCGCCGCTCGCAGCCTCGCCGCTCGCAGCCTCGCCGCTCGCAGCCTCGCCGCTCGCTGCCCTTCGCTCGCAGCCTCGCCGCTCGCAGCCTCGCCGCTCGCAGCCTCCCCGCTCGCAGCCCTGCCGCTCGCAGGCCTACCGCAGGCTGCTTAGCCGCTCGCTGTCCTACCGCTCGCAGACTCGCCGCTCGCAGGCCTACCGCAAGCTGCTTTGCCGATCGCTGCACTACCGCTCGCAGCCTCGCCGCTCGCAGCCTCGCCGCTCGCAGCCCTGCCGCTCGCAGGCCTACCGCAGGCTGCCTTGCCGCTCGCTGCCCTACCGCTCGCAGCCTCGGCGCTCGCTGCCCAACCGCTCGCAGCCTCGCCGCTCGCAGCCTCGCCGCTCGCAGCCTCGCCGCTCGCAGCCTCGCCGCTCGCAGCCCTGCCGCTCGCAGGCCTACCGCAGGCTGCTTAGCCGCTCGCTGCCCTACCGCTCGCAGACTCGCTGCTCGCAGGCCTACCGCAAGCTGCTTTGCCGATCGCTGCACTACCGCTCGCAGCCTCGCCGCTCGCAGCCTCGCCGCTCGCAGCCCTGCCGCTCGCAGGCCTACCGCAGGCTGCCTTGCCGCTCGCTGCCCTACCGCTCGCAGCCTCGCCGCTCGCTGCCCAACCGCTCGCAGCCTCGCCGCTCGCAGCCTCGCCGCTCGCAGCCCTGCCTCTCGCAGGCCTACCGAAGGCAGCCTTGCCGCTCGCTGCCCTACCGCTCGCAGCCTCGCCGCTCGCAGCCCTGCCGAGCTGCTTTGCCGCTCGCTGCACTACGACTCGCAGGATTACCCCTGCCACTGCCCACGCCTTGCCGAGAAGGAAAGCTTCTCCGGAGGATACGCTTTGGCAGGCGCAGCTCGAGAAGTGTCTCGCTGCCGATCCTGCTGATTCGCTGGCCGCTTACCAGACCGCGGGCCTAAAAACGACTCGCAGGATTACCCCTGCCACTGCCCACGCCTTGCCGAGAAGGAAAGCTTCTCCGGAGGATACGCTTTGGCAGGCGCAGCTCGAGAAGTGTCTCGCTGCCGATCCTGCTGATTCGCTGGCCGCTTGCCAGACCGCGGGCCTAAAAACGACTCGACCGATGAACCCTACCACTGCCCACGCCTCGCCGAGAAGGGAAGCTTCTCTGGAGGATACGCTTTGGCAGGCGCAGCTTAAACTGGACACCGAGAGATGTCGCGGCTATCGGCTTCGGGAGAGTGCCCGACAGATGACGCAGTTTATAGCAGATCTGAGAATTCATCTAGCACCACAGATGGCGGCGCCATCTATCGGTTTCGTCCAAAGCTTGAAAAGGATAGCGAGGGCGCAAACCAACATTCCGAGTTTGGAATGCACGAACATAGATGGCGTTGCACCGATCCTTGTCCCGGCGGCGCCCGGCCCGATGCGCACTGTCTGCTGCTCTGCAGAGCGCAACCTCGTCCCGCCGGACCCTGATGTGTATGCCCTGGTCACATCGGCAGCTCCTAGCGTCGCTCACGCCTGCTATGCTGCCCATGGACTCGCCATTGACGGCCGCCGCTCAATGGAGCGCGGCACCGCACCGCCAGGCCCCGCTGCTCCTGGCCCCGGCTCGATCTATGCCGGTCACGCTTCCGCAAGCCGCCGCTCATTGGAGCGCGGCTCCGTACCGCCAGGCCCCGCTGCTCCTGGCCCCAGCTCGATCTATGCCGGTCACGCTTCCGCAAGCCGCCGCTCATTGGAGCGCGGCTCCGTACCGCCAGGCCCCGCTGCTCCTGGCCCCGGCTCGATCTATGCCGGTCACGCTTCCGCAAGCCGCCGCTCATTGGAGCGCGGCTCCGTACCGCCAGGCCCCGCTGCTCCTGGCCCCGGCCCGATCTATGCCGGTTACGCTATCGACGGCCGCTGCTCTGAGCGCGGCCCCACACCGCCAGGCCCCGTTGCTCCTGGCCCCGGCCCGTCCCATGCCGGTTGCGCTGCAATAAGCCGCCGCTTAGAGGAGCGCGCACCGTACCGCCAGGCCCTGCTGCCCCTGGCCCCGGCGCTAAGCATAGCCCGGGAAAACAACAAGCTGCAAGGATGCAGCACGCCTAGCCGAACTGCGCCCCCCCCTGTTACTGGAGCCCTTCGGCGGCGGCCACCTCTGCGCGAACGCAGCCCGGCGCTAAGCATAGCCCGGGAAAACGACAAGCTGCTAAGATGCAGCGCACCTCTCCGAACTGCGGCCCCGCTGTTATCGGCGGCCCCTTTGTCGGCGGCCCACTCTGCGCGAACGCAGCCCGGCGCTAAGCATAGCCCGGGAAAACGACAAGCTGCTAAGATGCAGCGCGCCTCTCCGAACTGCGGCCCCGCTGTTATCGGCGGCCCCTTTGTCGGCGGCCCACTCTGCGCGAACGCAGCCCGGCGCTAAGCATAGCCCGGGAAAACGACAAGCTGCTAGGATGCAGCGCGCCTCTCCGAACTGCGGCCCCGCTGTTATCGAGCGCCCCCCGGCGGCCGCCCACTCTGCGCGAACGCAGCCCGGCGCTACTCAGAGCCCGGGAAATAGACAAGCTTCGAGAATGCAGCGCGCCTCGCTGAACTGCGGCCCCTTTGTTCCGAGCGCCCCCCAGCGGCCGCCCACTCTGCGCGAACGCAGCCCGGCGCTACCCATAGCCCGGGAAATGAAACAAGTGCTACAAAACGCGCCACAGCTTAGCGCTTCCCAGCCCCAACCCTTTGACGAGGGGAGCATTCTCGCCACGACGAGATGCATGGATAACCTCAGCACACCCCCGCCACTGCAGATGACGCCCGGATCACCGCGCCGGGAGACGGCACACCCTTCGGAGGAAAGTGTAGCAAAGCTCCACGAGGGGAGTGTATCGGACGTACCTTCTCCCAGATTATTCCGACGCGGCCATTTTTCGTCATCGTATTTATGTATAAGAATTTTATGTTTTGTTTGTTAATATATGTAACGGGCGGTCTGGCGAGCTTGTTCGCACCAGACCGCTCAAACTGAAATGACTGAATAAAAGCGTTGGAGCGGGACAGTTGGTGGAAGGGAGACCGACTTGTCGGGCATCTACACGGCACCGGCGGTCCGCGCTTGGTGGACCGCATAAATAGCCTGCAAACACCAGTTTGCGGCAGTTAGCATTTGACCGCCAGCCTGATAAGTACTCCTCTCTGCCCGCCGCCCGCTCCGACTTCTGAACCACTCGCCTTGTTTCACTCTGACCACTGCTTACCTCCATCGGACAACTGCCTCGGACTGGACCCAATAAGCTACTGCCTCGGACAAGATTAACAAAAGTCGTTATCGTCAGTACCGTTCCTACTTGCAAAAGGAACGGTAGGAGAGCTACCTCCCCCCAAGCCTCGCTCCAGGATTGGGGATCGTCGCTTTTTTCAGAAAATTAGATTACGTCTGGTACACTGTGCGTATTAGTATTTTATAGTATTTCATACAGATTATCATAAAACACCAATTCATAAAAAAAATCGACATAATTCAAGATACCGAACATCGTGCATAACGAAAATGTTGATCAAATTCGAATGATTTGAAAAACAAATGGACTCCAAGGTTACACGAGTGCAGTTCACGCAGTAATCAACCCCATTGCGGAGCGAGATGTTGAAGAACACAAGTCAAATTTTATTTATTTATTTATTTTAATTATGACAACAAAAACATTAGCCACTCATCTCACTAAGACAATCCTGTGTTAAGATGAGCGGCTTTACAATTTAATAATAATCAGTAAATACTAATAAGTAAATAATAATACATGAATAAAAAATAGTAAATATTAATAAGTAAATAATAGTAAATAAATAATAAAAAATAGATTATAATAATTAAATAATAATAATAAGTAAATATTATAAGCATATAATAATACACATTAAATATTAAGTAAATATTAATAAGTAAATAGTAATAAGTACAGAATAATAATAAAAATAGGTAAATAATAATAAGTAAATAAAATTATGTAAATAGTAATAAGTACATAATAATAATAAAAATAGGTAAATAATATGTAAATAAAAATAAAAATAAAAATAAAAATAGGTAAATAATAATATGTAGATAAAATTATGTAAATAGTAGCAAGTAAATAATAAAATGTAGGTAAAAAAATAAATTATAAGTAAATAGTAATAAGTAAGTAATAATAAGTAGATAATAATGATAATATCGAGCATACATAAAGTTTCAACATTGATTACAACATAAGGGATGACATGGATAAAGCGAAATCACCACTCTCAGGTAACATAGACTTTTTAACCATTTTTTTAAAAATAAATTTAGCGTATCTATAGTTTTAATGTTGTCACTGAGCCTATTATATAACAAAGGAGCTTTACAAGAAAAACTCCTTTGTCCAAATGATGTTCTGTTATTTGCCGGCTGATACATTAGAGAAGAACCCATTCTAGTATTGCGCACTTGTTGTGACCTTATGGCAGTATCAATGTTGTTAAAAAATTTAAAGAGAGCCTGTATTATGTACAATTGCCTTCCTGTCATAATTTTACTTTCACTGTAAAATAAATGTGATGGATATAAAAAAACATTTCTTGTACATTGTTTTTAAAATGAAAGAAAAGATTGAACAAGAGCATAATATGCAGTTTTTAGTGTAACTTTGTCCAACATATTTCTTAGGGTCTTGAAGATATAGGCTAGTTTTCTTATTTTGTTTGTTAATACAGCAATATGATCGTTCCATTTTAAATATTTATCAATAATTAAGCCAAGATATTTGATATTGTCTACTCTTTCCAAAGATTGACAATTGCACTCGTGTACACAACAATGAATTGTTGTTAAGGAACGGTCTACAGAGGGTTGACTTACGGAAGAAATGCTAAAAGTAATATATTTAGTTTTTTGTGTGTTTAAAGTTAAAAGGTTTTGATCAAGCCACTTTTTAATAGTATTTAATCCTGACTCACACTTAGCATAAGTTTCATCCCAAGTATCACCAGTAAACACCAATCTGCAAATACAACTGAAGAACCCAAGAATGATAATTTACAAAGGTCATTAATATATAATAAACATAAAATTGGACCTAGAACACCACCCTGAGGAACGCCATATAAAATTGATTTATTTGAACTAATATGATCATTAATCATTAGTATCTGTGTTCTATTCCCAAGATAAGTTCTGTACCAATCTAGTGCTTTATTAGCAACACCCATTGCATTAAGTTTTTTAAGCAGTAAACCATGGGATACGGTATCAGAGGCTTTAGACAAGTCTAGAAAGACAGCCATTGCTTTGTTGCCAGCATCTAGAGCTTCTGTAACTGTGGTGATCACTTTTAAAGCTGCATCACTTGTTCCCATATTCTCTCTGAAGCCAAACTGATTAATTGAGAGAATTTCATTTTTTTTAAATATAAATCATCAATCTAATTTCTCTATTATTTTTGATAAAGTGTTAAGTAGGGAGATAGGTCGATAGTTATTAACATTTAGGTTATCCCCTCCTTTAAATACAGGTACAACTTTGGAATTTTTGCAGTGATTGGGAAATAAGCCTATCTCAAACCTAACATTTGCAATGTGTGTAATAGGTATGACTAATTCAGAACAATTTTGTTTGTAGACCATTGCACTTATACTGTCATTTCCGCTTGAAAAACCTGATTTAAGCTCATTAATCACTTTTAGAACTTCCTTACAATTCGTTAGGTTAAATTCAAAACAGGCGTTTTGTAAAGAATGTGTTGGATTACAATTTTCACTGGTATTATTTGAACTGCACAAAAGATTAGCAAAATTTTGACCTACATCACAAAAAAAATCATTGACATGGTTAGTAATGAGAGTTGGATTATCATTTATAGATACAATCTTATTTTTAACATTTAGTCTATTATAGGAAACTGGTTCTTTTTGCATATCCAATACTTCTTTTAATATTTTCCTAAATTTTACCAAAGACCGTTTATTATCTAAAAAGATACTTATATCTCGGATGTTCAATAGCATTTATTAATTGTTTTTGTGTTTAATTCGTAGGACTCCATTTAATTTTTTTTTAAATTTAATGTAAATCAAATTTAATAATGTTATTATTAAGTTCTGCGAGTATTTTTAGTTGTTATTATTGTGACAGCTGTTTCGGCGTTTAAGGCCATTTTCAAACTGTGGTTAATCAACATTGCGCGACCCAGGAATTCCAGACATGCAAATTTTTCTAGTTTATTATTGTGTAGCGGATATATTAAATTGATTTTATATATATATTTCTTGCTTTTTATAATTTTTTCAATGTTATTTGTCTCATAGCCGTTATTAGCCGCGATTTTTTTTTATTTTTTATATGAATACCTCACAAGAGTCCCAACTGCTCCCAACCGTCTGGAACCAGTGAGACTATAGCATTCCCAATTGGGGAGTGTTGTGAGGCTGAAGGTATTGGGGAGGGGAAGGAGAAGGGGAAGAGGAAGGTTGGGAATACCTGGCTACTCAGATCTGGTCACCAAACACAGCTAAAAGCCATTTCAAGCAACGTTTCAATTCTGAATGGTGGTCTTTCACCAGGGCGATACTGAGAGTATCTTCCACTCTGGAACGTATATACTCTATATTATTTTTAAATGAATTAATTGTGAAACAACACAAATTAATTAAATAAAAATTACTTGCGCACGCCGGGATTTGAACCCGCGACCTTCGGATTCGTAGTCGAGAGCCTTACCCCTCGACCATGGAGGCCATTGTTTTTATTGTTTCCTTTTCTTTTTTGTACGCTATATTCCTCTAGATAAAATTTGCATGTCTGGAATTCCTGGGTCCAATATCCGTAAAAATTGCAAAATAAATTAAAAAAGGTGGTTTAAATATAGCTTTTAAAACCAATAATAATATAGGAACAAGCCTAAAAAACTCAAAAAGTAAAAATCCCAAACTTAATAATAGTGGCATATATGAATTAAAATGTGACCACGCCGACTGCAATGCTACCTATATAGGGCAGACGGGAAGGGCTTTCTCAACTAGATTCAAAGAACATATAATATAATTTAAATAAAAAATGTTTTTGTTTTAAGTCACTTTATTTTTATACATATTTATGCATCTTATACCTTATCGTGCTGTCTCTTTTCCTCACTTTCTCTGTCTCCATTATGATATCTCTGTATTTTAATGTTAGTTTATATGTGTACATTCCTGAAGAAGGTTGAGTCCATCCGAAACCGGTCGAATGCATAAATATGTATAAAAATAAAGTGGCTTAAAACAAAAACATTTTTTATTTAAATTATAATGTCAAGCCACAAAGTGATTGCTTCCTTCGATAAAAAAACATATAATATGTTATAAAAATAAAAGCACTTCTTCAAAATTCGCGTTTAGTAAATAATCACGTCCCGCTTGACAACAACAAACCTAAGCACTAACATATAGAAAGAAAGCGCCTAAGATTAAATTCACTTGAACAATTAGAAATTAACAAAAGAACTAACGACCCTAATATAACATTAATTAATAAAGTAAGGAAAATTATATACTCACCGCTTCTCAGTATGTTCACATTATCAAAACAATACAACACATTTAAATAAATCAATTAAGAAAACATTGTCAGTTAAATACGAGTAAAACACATTATAAATGTGAAAACCTCACAGAATTCAGAATTTTAATTGCTTTCTAACTAAATCGGTTTTACTGATAATAAATCATTACCCATCCATCCTAATTTTAAAGGGGTGGGGGTAAATTAAATCATATAAATAAGTCGACGCAATGTGGATTAACCACGGTTTTTTATCCAGTTAAGATCTTTTCCCTAAAAACTCATGAAAATGTAATAATAAACTCAGACAATTAAATAACACCATCAGTTGGTGATAGTAATAAGGCCAAAGTGCCGCGGTACTAGTTAGTTAGAAACATGAGGGGTATTGCTATAAGCCCCAGCTAGTTAGAGGATTTCGAAAGAATCCGTAATCAAAAAAAAAAAAAGATTAACCACAGTTTGAAAATGGCCTTAAACGCCGAAACAGCTGTAACAATAATAACAGCTAAAAATACTTGCAGAACTTAATAAAGTTAATAGCATTCGTACGCATTTCTACGATGATGCATCTTTAAATAAGGTCCTTTATTCTTATTTTTTTTATATAAAATCATCATAACGATTTGAAAAATAACTCAGCTGATGAAAATAAAACGAGAACGAAAATCGTTGTACGACTGCCATCTTGCGGAATTAGAAGGAACATTTTCAAATTCGTTATTTTTATCTTTGCAGATTCCTGTAAATATCTTGCAGGCAAATACAAATGTCTGACTTTACAAAACATAAAAAAAAAATTATAATAACATCGTCAAATTTAATTGACTTCGAAACAAAAGAAATTAAATGGAGTTCTACGAATTAAACACAATAAAAATCAACATTTACAAAACCTGTTTGGAAGAAAACTTTAAATTCTTATATTTATTACGAAAATATGTCTTCACAGATTGATGACGATAGAGGACAATATTTTCAGGACACAAAAATAATAATGGCACAATATTATGCCAACAGTTAAAGGAGAGTCCATAACGAGTCCATAACGAGAAAACTTATTTGGTACCTTCTTTTCTATTATAAGTTATCATGGTCCTTCCACACAACTGGTTTGCCAGATACTAAAGCCACCGGGTGGAAAGGTTTGACCATCCAGTCACCTTTTCCTAAAGTCAAGCCTACCACTTTAGGAAAGGATGACCGGATGGTCGAACCTTTCAACGCAATGGCTTTAGTTAGTAACAAACCTGTCGTGTGGAAGGTCCATTAATACCAAGTTCAACTGCATAATCTAGACAGTGTCTATACTACTGTTAATAGAACTAACCATATTCCCAAATAGACCCACTGGTTCCGGGCAGGACTTGTGTGTGGTGAATGCATGCAAATATGTATATATACTGTCAATATTTTCCACTCACGGGTATACTTTTTATCATCCTTGCTTCAATTTATTGCCAGATATCCTGATTTTTGCAGGATATTCCCGCTTTTTAAGTAAAAATAAATTGTGTTGCGCGGGAAAAGTAAATTCACGATTATTCTTCCACCGCTTGAGAGTAGCAAAGAGTCGTTCATGAATGAGCCATTCATTCGTGCTGACTCATTTTGATAAGCCGTGAGCGTGTATTTCTGAAATTTATGTATCGAAATAACCATGTACTTATTAAATATTAGACAAATAAAAAACAAAACAATCAAATTCGTATATAAAAAATATAAATAAAAAAGACCTAAAACAAACTAATGTTTTATATTGTCAATGTCAAATTCGAATGCGAAAATTTTTAATGAGGAAAAAATTTTTAAAGACAGCAGTTTGGTATTGCCATAGTAATAAAAAATATAGTCCCACTTTATTAAATGTCCACATTTATTGCCAAACTTATTACCTACCGTTTGATCAATCAGCTTAGAGAGCAATTAATCAGCTTAATTAATTTAAATATTCCAACTAGAACTACACAATCAAATATTTTATTCAACTGTAACAATAATTTCGGAACCGAGTCATTCAAAAACTCACTTGTACCTAAACTTCACACAGAAGGTAATACTTTTTCAGACATAGTAGATATGTACAACTGCTCGTAATGCAAATTCAACTATTATTGCAAACATCATTAACAAGATACGTGTCTAGAGTATAAGTATTAGTGAACATGGTGTGTGCTGTGTATATTCGCTTTTGTTGCAAATTATATGGAATTGTACTTACACAATGTTATTGCTGAATTTGTTCGTGAGACAAATGAAATATTTAGTTGTTGTATTTTGTGAAGGCTATCTATTCTATTTCTGTACCTACTGTAATGTGTTTTGCATCTGTGTCACCATTGTAATTTTAATTTTATAACAAAATACATATGTAAAACGCCCATCTATAATATAATAAATAAATAAATAAATTTACGCAATTGCTGTAATTAAAAAACATCATATTTAATAGGCCTTCCACACGACTGGTTTGCCCGATACTAAAAAAGCCATGACGTCGAAAGGTTCAACCATCCGGTCGTACTTTTCTAAAGTCAAGCCTACCAACTTTAAGAAAGGACAAACGGATGGTCGAACCTTTTGACGCCATGGCTTTTTTAGTATCGCGCAAACCAGTCATGTGGAAGGCCTATAAGTGCTGAATCCAATCTCGAATAACTTTTTAACACATTAAGTGAGTACATGATAGGGATATTGAAAGAAGGGTGAATGTAGGAAAGTCCATTAACGGGGGACCGAACGCGGTTGACGCTAAGAAAGAGTTGTCCAAAGAAGCGAAGCTAGCAGTCCACAATGAAGTGCTAATACCAACCCTGATGTATAGCAGTGAGGCATGGAACTGGCAGAGGAAGGATGAATGTACACTGAATGCCGTAGAAATGAGATCTCTGAGGCGATTGTGTGTAAAACCATGTATGACTGAAAAATATTGAGATTCGTAAAGAATGCAAGGCTGATGTAAGCATAATGAGTAAGATTAAGAAAGGGACACTTAGATGGTTTGGGCATGTAGAGCGAATGAACGAAGAAAGGAGTGTAAGAAGAATACGACGCAAATGTGAATTGAAGAAGCCGGGGACGGCCGAGGAAGACATGGCACGATCAAGTAAATCAAATACTTGAGTCGGGCCATGTCAGAAATCGGAATAATAGAAGAGAATGTATGAGACGATGTATGAATGTGAATGAAGCAAGTGTATGCCGAGATCGAGTTGTTTGGCTTACCCCAACGGTGACACGGCGTGATGGTTAGTTAGTTAGTTAAGGGCGAGTACAAATCTAACCCCTCGGAGTTATAATGACGGGCACGTAATAATTAAACTAATCAGCCAGGATATTCTATTGGTAGTCTGGGAAGGTGGGTGAAGTGTCTATAAAAATGTTGTAGCTTACAATATTGTTGCCCCTTTTCAGATTTATGCAAGTCGCTACTGTGGTTATATTGAGCAAAATATTATGTAACAATAAATAAACATACAAATCAACAGCAAATAGATCCAAACAATTCAATTTGTTTTTTAAAATGTTTTGTAAATGAATTGGGAGCATAGCCTTTTGGGATGATGGGCATTACACAAGGGTTGAGGTTGCAGATTGTAATACCCAATGGCGGTTTTCTCTAAAGAGCGATTGTGCAATGAACTTGCATTAAAAATTTGAGAAAACAAGAGTAAATTGCATTATAAGGACATAATAAACAAGAAAGCTGTTAAAATTCTGCATTTAAAATCCATGTGACCGAATACTACGGTCAAAGAGCAACGTGATATTTCCACAGGTATTGTGTTGAATGGATTCAGCTCATATGGGCTCACGATCCCAAGCAAATACTTGATAATAACTTAGGCCGAACCATTTCCAAGTTTGTGCTCAGCCCTAAAGAATGTTTAAAGACACGTGACCTTGGAAATTTGACGAGTGCCAGTGAGATGGCCCTATCGGTCACTTTGCCGGCCCGCTGAATGTTGCACAATAAGGATGCATGTTAAATGTTATTATTTTACTTTCTATAGTTAGTAGTAAACATTTTTTCTGGTTCGTGCTTTCTCTAACCGTTTGCTCCTAATGCATACTTTTGTTTTCGTATTTAAAATTTATCTTTTTTTTTTAAATGAGACTTTAAAATCCTAAGTTAAGAAAGTCGCTAGTTATTACAGTGCCCCTCCCATAAACTTTATTTAAATTGTGATACTGCCGCTGTATTCGACGATTCGCCGAAGGACAACATGCACATTTTGATGAAATATAATATCTTCCAATGAATTTCTGATTGAACCCCCAGTTAAAAAGACCACTAGCCGCCTCTGGTAAAATCAATGTTGACCTTTTCAGCAAAGACTAAGCAGGGAGAAAATAATAATCAAAATTACATAAAAAGTTCTGTATTTGAATATTAGTTATAAATGAATATAATAATGGACACCTCGCAGATCAAAAGCAGTCTATTTCCACAAGCGGTAACCCCTCGGGTATTAACACTGCGGCACACAAAGGGGATCACACACTAATATCCCTTAAAGGCTAACGTGTCGAGCATAGCACACAGGCACTGTACTATGTTGGTGGACATTAACACGTCCACCTTCTCTTCCAGATGTCTCTTGGGATCCTGTTTGCCCACGTTCTTAATGGCCAACTGTTCCGGAGTCATCTTCTCCTCGTCCTCGAGAGCCTTATTGTAATTCTTGGCAAGTTCCAGCATGTCGGCGACGGTCGTCTGATTGAGACAACTGTGTTCTTTGTAGTCGGCCAAGGTTAA
>JAHDVE020003668.1:0-53269 GCA_022606495.2 Halesus radiatus | reverse complement strand
TAAACAATGTAGACATAATTTGTCTCGACGCCATCTATTTGAGGGATTTAGCCGTTACAAGCCTCTCTCATACTAATAAAGCTGGTTGTTTACAGGTGAAAATATAATAAAAACAGTAATTATTGAATGGAACACTAGTATATATTGATTAACTTGGCGGGTTTGCGATAAGCCGACGTAGCTCAACGGTAGAGCATCCGACCGGATATCAGAAGGTTGCGGGTTCGAGTCCTGTCGGCGACATTTATCTTTTCTCGGAAGGTTTTTTCAATTTGGATGAGTGTTTCAGGCTAATAATTATTGTTTATGACAAATTTTGATTGAGAAGTTAAAATCATAACACAATATACGTATTGTACAATATGACGTAGGATATTTAACGTTTAGCATAATGATACTAGTCGTATATTATGTTGTCTATCTTATCAGTAACTATAGACGATCTATCATATCGATAATAAGTACTGACGTTACTGACCGTTCTCAATGTATTCGATATTCTTCGTTATCTAATATTAATAAATCTTTAGTATCACCGATATTTCATTAAAAATTATTTCTTCGCTGTAAAAAAAAAACAATAAACATATATAGAAATGACAAAATATTACGAAATTTTAAAGAGTTATGTCCCAGGCACTATTAGATCAACAGAAACCGTTTAATTTCAATTTGTTCGCAAATTTTGTTAACTTTAAAAAATATTAAATAATTTATGCCGAAAAATCAGTCATCCGGGATTCAAAATCGATAAAAACTGAAGAAAGGTTGAAAAGATTTATTTATTTTTTAATCTTGACTAAGAATCCGGAGGTTGTGGGTTCAAATCACAGCGTGTGCATGTAAATTTGGTTAAATTATTCTGTGTCGTTTTACAATTAATATGTGTTCCAGACACTTCAGGGTCTGGTCCATAGACTATAAAAATAGGGTGCTGGTCAAGTCGTAATTGTATCCGTGATGTCTAGGGCGTCGGGCTCGCTCTGGATTTCCAAATATTGTTCCTTGCAACGGGGAAACAATGTCGACTTTTGTAAATTCTGCTGTGGTCGGGTATCCAAAGGTGAGAAGTCAAAGGCAGTTGTAGGTTCCAGTTGAAGAGATAGCGTTGGGTTGAGCGAAGAAATGAGACTGCCTTGGAACTTTTGACTTTGACTTTACTTTGTTCACAGAGTTCCTAAACATGAGTTTACTGACTCTAACATAATTATAAAAAGATTTTCTATTGAAGCTTTACGTGAGTTTAATTTTTGGGTTTGTTGGAATTTTGAAACTTATAAAACTATACGCTGCAAATGTGGGCAGGGGATTCACTCCTTACGGAGGACACTTTTAGGTTTTTTATACTTAAAATTTTCATTCTCGCTATATTTAGCGAGAGAATTTATTGTAGGATTAGGGTGGCCTGCTAGGCCACCGTAGAACTTAGTTGCCTGGGTGACAATAAAATCTTTTATCAACGGAATGTTGGAATCATTATGGATAGTAGAAACTCTACACCATTTTGGCGCTGATAGCGCAAGTCTGATGACTTTATTTTGAAAGGTTTGCAATTTTTTTATGCTAGTGGCGGCAGCATACCCCCAAATGGGGCATGCATAAGTGAAACAAGGCCTGATGGTTGTTTTGTATAAAAGTAATTTGTTGTCCGTTGATAAACGACTTTTTTTGCCCAACATCGGGTAGAGTGCAGACAAGTATTTACTAGCTGATTTTACTTTTTCGGTTATGTGTTTTTTCCAAGTTAACTTTGAATCTAGTATTACACCGAGATATTTGATTGATTTTTCCCAAGGTACTTTTTCTCCAAACAGTTTAATATTTGGAGGCCGTCTCGGCGTTGACCTTGAGAAGACTGTTGCGACACTTTTAGAAGGGTTAATTGATATTCTCCATTTTTTGCACCATTCTTCAGTGAGAATGGTTTGATTTTGTACGCGGCTTGTAGCAGTGGCCTCTTTAGTAGAACTAGAAATGATATTAGTGTCGTCCGCAAATTGAGTGATTTTAATGTTACTATTTATCGGTTTCGGAATGTCGCTAGAGTAGATATTATATAATGATGGAGATAGCTGACTGCCTTGAGGGACCCCGGCTGAAAGGGGCCGTATAGTGGAGAAAATATTGTCTATTTTTACGTTGAAAGAACGCTCTCTTAGGTAACTATTTATTAATTGAATGATTCTAAGCGGGTAGCCTAGAGAGTTCATTTTGTATATTAGGCCATTATGCCAGACTTTGTCGAAGGCTTTACTGACGTCTAGAGAGAGGATTACTGTTTTTTTCTTAATATTGAAGCTCTCCGTGATGTGTTCCACGACACGGAGAAGTTGATGAGTGGTGGAATGACCTGCTCGAAAACCGTGCTGGAAGTCTGGCAAGAATTTACTATCCTGAGTGAATGCGTTTAAACGTATGAGAATTACTTTTTCCAGGACCTTACCTAGGCAGGGAAGAAGACTTATTGGCCTGTGGTTCTCCGTTAATAATGGATCCTTGCCCGGTTTTGGAATTAAAATTACGTCAGCTTGTTTAAAGGCCTTTGGAAAGCAACGCAGCCGAAGTGCTGCGTTGCAGATTGCAGTCAGGGCGCAGATGCCTTTTTTAGGAAGATATTTCAGGATTTTATTTGAAATGCCGTCAGGACCGGCCGCTTTTTTCTTTTTTAAATCTTTGATAATTTTATTTATTTCCTTAGGAGTGGTGAACCTGATCGGTTTATCCTGAGGATCGAGTTTTAAAATTGCTTCTACTTTTGAATCCACCTTTTTTACGAAGGCTGGATCGTCATGGTCTGTGTTGGGAGTGAACTGCGCTTCGAGGCTGTCTGCGAAGGCTTCGGCCTTGTCCGCAGAGGAGAATACCTTTCCGTTGAGGCCTTGAAGCGGTGAGATTTTACTTTTTGGGCGCCTGAGAGTTTTAGACAGCTTCCAGTACGCTGCTTTATCGTCTTCTAATGACTCTATGAATTCGTGCCACCGCTCATTTCTATGTTCACTGAGGGCGTCGCGTACTTCTCTGTTTAATCGATTTAGATGTTGCTTTACTATGGGATTGCACGATCTTTGCCACTCTTTCCTAACAAGATTTTTCTCCCTAATAAGATCTTTGATCTCTTCGGGTATTCCGTGGTGAGTTGTTTCGTTGGGAATCTCAACGGACGCCTCGTTGATGCATGATTTTATAGCTTGAATCAGATTTGAAGTGGCAACATTTAACGTTATTTCGTCGGGAATTGACGTCGGTATTTTTATGTTTTTATTTATTAGTTCATTGAATTTATTCCAGTTGATTTTTGTTTTTATAGGTAAGTCCGGGACCAGTGGATTTGAGCCTCCTGTTAATGTTAGAAGAACCGGATCGTGGTCGGAGGATAATTCGTTTAGAACTCTGAGGGAGTGTAGGTGGCTTGTATTTTTAAGAACGATGATATCGATCACATCCGGCCTGCCGTTGTGATGATTCAGCGTGGGTCTATCGGGCGCGTCGACAACGATGGAGTTCGTACTCGCGTACTTTGCGAGTACGTTCCCTTTTGTGTTATTTTGAAGGCTATGCCACGATCCGTGTTTGGCGTTCATGTCCCCGGCTATTATGGTAGGGACATCTTCTTCTAGCAGTTTGTCTATTTCTGAGGGAATTAATTGGCGATTTGGTGGCACGTAAACGGAAATGAGTTTAAGAGGTCCTGAAGAAGTGTTTATTATTACCGAGGTGGATTCGATATTTTTATTGGAGAATGAATGTGCTAGACGGTGATCAATATTGTTTTTTACTAGGACGGCGGTTCCGCCTCCTCTATTGCCGAGTCTGTCATCACGGTAGGTGATATAATTGGGTAACCTGAAATTACGTGATGGTTTTAGCCACGTTTCATTGATTAAAAATACCTCGATCCTGTGTTCGTGCAGGAATTCAATTATCTCGTCACGATGTGAGTTGACAGACCCGTTGGCGTTCCAATAGGCTGTCTGCAAGTTGACAATTTTTGGATGGTGTCTAGACATTACGAGCACTTAGATACTCTTGGATAGTTGCCAGGGCCGCGGTGGCATGCTGGATTGTGAATTGGAGCTCGGTCGCTTTTTCTATGAGCGCTTTAATGTGGACAGGGTCAGGGGGGGGAGGAGGGAACTGGGCAGTGGAAGTGCCCTGAGAAGCTTGGTCGGCTTCCGGTTCTCTCTCCAGCCGGTATTGCTGGCTGGAGGATTGGCTGGTATGAGCCTTCTTCTCCTGGTGAGAGAAGCGGGGCTTGTAAAAGTGGGGTTCAGGCCACTTGCGAGGGGGATTAGGGACTGGGCGGTTAGGGATGGATTGGTTGGTAGGGCGAAGAGGGGGGTATTCAGCCAGAGAAGCTGACGGATTTACCTGCCTGATTGGGTGGGCCCGTGGGGGCTGATTTAACTCACGAACTGCCTTGGAACGGGCCGTGTGCTTGTATTTATACTCCCGGGCGCTAAGCCGGGCGCGATATGCAGCGGGTCCCGAATTTGCCTGAGGCGAGGGTTTTCTGAGCTCGTGGCACGCGCTGGGTAATGCTCAGAAAATCTTAATATTCTTCATTATATTGGCAGTCTTGTATTCTTCCTCTCAACCCAAATTACTTCTCTCTATCATATTTATTTATTTAGTTATTATGAAAACAAGAAAGAATATGGGGTCCCAGGCCCAGTTATAATCGGGGAATTCTTACATATAATTCTTACATCTGAACATATATTTAAATTTATTAGTTTTTAATACAAAGAGGAGTCCGGCCTATCTTCCTGCGATATTCATTATTTTATTTTATCGGCCGAACTCCGTTAAAATTAACCAAAATATTGTATAAACAGTTATCCTGAGTTCTTAGCGTTGATAAAAAATCCTAGGAGCTCGGATTGGTCCGAGCGCCGACCAATCAAAAACACTCAGAGCCTTAGCAGGCGAGGGGAAATGAGGACTGGGTAACGTCTGGTAGGGCATCGTAAATACTGCGTGGGGAGTATTTGTTAACCATTTCACAGTAGCGCTTCGTGGTGAGAGGAAGACCCGTCCGGTATAATATGTTAAAAAAATAATACATATATAGTATTTTTATGGTACGTTCGAAGTACGTTGTAGTCTTTCAATAAACCGCAATAAGGGATGTCATAGTCCCACTGGCTTCGGACAATTGGGACTCTTGTGTGGGTATTCGCATAAAAAATAGGAGTGTCAGGATAATTCATAACATGAAAGTAAATGGCAGAAGAATTAATCAATCAATCCAAAAATTATATGAAAAATCCTTATGAACACCCATCATGAATAACATAATACAGGTGTGATATAAAACTATTACAGATGCTAACAAAGGTCGAGGGCTTTGTTAGCATCTGGCTAGAATTTTTTGGATGCGATTTTAACCTTTAATGCTTTGAATTATGTATGAAGGGGGAATTAGAATCGCTGGTGTTGATAAGAGATTATATAATATTTTGTATTTCGTGAATAGTTGCCTCTCTGACAGTTTTCTCTACATGCGCCTGTCACGGACTTGACAAAGAGTCTATGATAGTAGTTTTGCGAGAGAAATATGCTTATATTAATAGGTTTGAAACATTGAGGTACCTTTAATGACTTGAAATAAAGTATCATTAAAAATCCTCCTATTCCAGAGTAACCGAAGAAATAATTACCAAAGAAACTGCCGCCAATGACATTGGTGTAATGTGGAATGGGTATAAATTATTACGTGGATAAATTAGTTGAAATTCCTATGAATATATTAAGTTTTCAAGCAAAAACTCCCAAGTAGTCGCAATAAAAAAACCAATGATTTTACGAGCGAAATGAACAATGTAAATAGCGAAACTATAAGCCATAAGCACGATAAACAACGGGAAAACCCTTATATATTTATATTTGCCTTCAAAAACTGCGCATGCGACGTCAGAACAGTGGTACTAACAGAACGAGGTATTTTGGTGGTACAGTTTTTAATTCAATTTATATAACAATTTATAAAATCTACGTATTATATAACAAATGTACTATATTCAGAATCGGCATTTGCTGATCTATACGAATGTATAGATCATTATATTTTGCACTGGAGTTCCTTATATTAACTTTGTAAAAAAGTAATGATTTTTTTGTACATATCCCCATTAGAAGTATAATACAACAAAATTCCAATTCTAACTTTTAATTTAACATCTCCTTTGAGAACATAAATGACTTATTTATTTACGTTCATATCCCATTAGCTTACAATATGAACAGGTAAAGTAAAGCAACAGATTTAGAGAGATGGGTATGTACACAAATAAACGATTATCATCGTTAATGAATGTTTATAAAATTCCAACTTTAGAAAACAGACAAAAAATAAACTATATAAACTTTTTATTAAAATTATTTATTTTTAAATTTGATTGATCTGAACTCCTGCATGTAAACAAATATGGTTAACATCCCCAATACTACATTTATATGGTAATATATATAGGATAACAAATATTTAAACGATATGGATGCATGAATTATCTCGTTATTAAAATTGGTACCAATTAATTTGCAGAACACCATATTTTATTATTTGCATTCTTTGTTTCCTGTATTTTGTACCTGTTGTGTATTTTTAAATTTTTTTGTTATTTCCCATTGTTCGAATAATTTCTCAAAACATTTATTGTTATATAAAAGCCCTCTGGGCATCGAAAGAAAACAAATAAATAAAAAAATAAAATAAATTATTAATGATGCTTGTAATATGAAAGGGAGGTTACAACTTCCCAGCGTCAGGACGAAAATAAGAAAATGTCATGATTATATGCAATTAAAGCTCTTTTCTTTTGTATGTTGGAAATTTATTTCCATCTCAGTTTGATGGGTGTCAAGGAGGGTGGACTGAAACTACCTGAGAAGAGGTTGGCGCTGACCACTCCCCTTCCGGAAGAGTTCGACAGCCGCGTCGAGTGGCCCTTCTGTCCAACCATCCAGGAGGTCTGGGATCAGGTAACAACTAATGTAATTCTTTTGGTTCATAAAGCGATAGACGATAGAAACTTTTATTCGAGTCTGACGTGTTTGTACGATTCTTACATTTATAAAAAAAAACTTGATATGCCAACCAGGAGGCTTATTCTAGTTTTTTTGAAGGAAAATTCGACAATTAGCTTAACTGTGATTCCGATTACATGTCAATGATAATACTTTTTTGAATGAGTTTGTTCTCTAATTACCACAGTATTATTGAAAATCATAGGTCCATCACACAGACTTAACATGTGTAGTTTTTGGCATAAGCACTTTACAAATATCGCAATTTCGTTGATTCGGATAATTAAATAGCATTATTATACCACAAATAAGCCAGCAATAAAACTAAATAAATCACCCACTAATACTCTTTAAAATAAAAAAATATAGAGTTTTTGTTGTTGTTAAAACTAAGCAAATATCGATATTTTTGAAGAATTTCATTCGCTGAATGACAGCTATCATCTATGAAAACCGGAATCGTAAGTAAGCGGGGGGTCTTTAAGCCTAGGAAAAGGATGAGGAATTATAAGAAATCACATGTAAAATCTTTTAATACTCCTATTTATAAAACCTCTTATTGACAAATAAGTTTTGAATACAATGCTATTGAGCTATTCAATTCCCCACCTAGTGACATCAGAAAGAGACAAAACAAAAGTTCCTTTAAAAGTAAGATCATTGATCACCTCCAATAAACCTGTCGGCTTCTAAACTTTTTTATGTCTTTAAATTAGTATGCTTTGAATTTTTTTTAAAATTGTAATCTATTGATCTATTTGTCATCTAAATGTCCTAGCCGAACAACCACCCTAGTGAGATGGGCAATACGTCAGCCGATAACAAATGGTAATAATACAGTAGCCGATAAGACATCAGGCATGTCCCTCTCAACCTCACCTAATCCAACACCGTTTTGGACCTACAGATATAGTTAGTGTATGCAGGGATGGACCAAATGTGGTTATAAAAAAGAATAAGCATGCTTTTGGGTTAGGTTGGGTTAGGTCAGGTAGAGAAGAGCATGCATAATGCGATCGTGAGCAAGGCTATACAGCCACGCAAAATGTTGCATTTTCCGATATGGTTCTGCTTCTCTGATCCGATGACTAATGTAAGAATGTATATTGCATGTTGGGATGCAGGGATCTTGTGGCTCTTGTTGGGCCTTCGGAGCAGCGGAGGCGATGTCCGACCGAGTTTGCATACACTCTAAAGGCGAGAAAAAGGTGAAGATCTCGGCTGCAAACCTTCTGGCGTGTTGCGACAAATGTGGAGGAGGTTGCAAAGGAGGCTCCCCAGGTACATTAATTAATTTCTCCTTTATTAAGAACATTTCGGATCGACTTATTCACAGTTTTCACAATCTTATATCGGCTGTGAAAAGATTTTACCAAGGATTACACAATGCATTAACCATAGAGCAAATTATACATAGAGATGCCATAATACGCAAGGGGAGAAACCACAAAAGTCGAGCTAGGCGTGCCACCAATTTAAGGAAAAAAAAATAAGAAAAAAGGTTTGGCTTGTTTGCATAAAAACGACTATTTCTACTATATTTAATAATTGTTTACCGCAGTCAAAATCACACGAAACAAACGTGGATGGCAGTGAACAGTGCCAAAATGGATGTCGCGAAATGATACGTTAGAGCAATCTAGTAATCCTGATTTCAGTGGTATTCATATATATATTTAACGTTTCAATAATCGACAAAACGTATTCGAAAGTATTTATTTAAAATAACACAATCTTTTAAATTATTGTCAAATACTGAAAAGACGTAAAAATAAAATTACAGGTGCTAGAGATGGATGCGAGTGATTTTAATTGCAGACTGGATGGTTGGCGAATGATATGCTGAAACGCTTACACTACAGTGCCTGGTCATTTTCTGGCCATTCCTAACAGTTCTGGCCAGCCAAAATGTTTGACCTGAACTGATTTAGATTACTTCAAAACATCGCTGGAATTCTTCTCCGCAGATGTTATGTGTTAAATAAAACTTACGAGGATAAAATAAATTTAAGGACGAAATTAAGAAACTGATAATGAAAATCTGCAACTGAGACATAATTTGTTGGTCAGCAAGACGAACGATTTTTATTTATTTATTCTTAAATTTAAATATAAAAACAAGGCTTTACAATTTATTAATAATCAGTAAATAGTAATAAGTAAATAATAATAAATGAATAAAAATTAGTAAATAAGAGTAAATATTAATAAGTAAATAATAGTAAATATTAAGAAGTAAATAATAGTAAATAAATAATAAAAAAATAAATAATTATTATTAAATAATAATAATAAGTTGATAATAATCAGTAAATAGTAATAAGCATATAAAAATACACGATAATATTACGTGAACAAATAAAGTGAAGTAAATAAAAATACGTAAATAGTAATAAGTACATAATAATAAAAATAAAAATAGGTAAATAATAATATGTAAATAAAATTATGTAAATAGTAGTAAGTAAATAATATACGTAGTTTAAAAAAATAACTTCTTTACCGTTTGTTTTAGTTGTAGTTATTTTGTACTTTGTTAGAGAAATCATATTGACGGCTTACGAATTCTACGCATTTTTCATTTCATTCATTTCTGATTGAAAATTATTTTTATATTTCAGCGTCTCATGTTCAATCTTTTCATACATCTTTTTGTCAACGTATTTAATAATTTTTTCATAGTGTTCTTCTCCGTTAGATGGTGGTGGTTCCTCAGTTGGTTTTGACCTTTTTTGTATTTTACTAGTAGTGGGAATTATCACTGGTTGTAGCAATTTTTTTTTTTTAAGTATACTATAAATAAATTCCACTTGGAAGAGACTGATATGCACCCTATTCGCTCCTTCACTAAATATAAGAAGACGAAACGAGTATGTGGGTATATATTATAGTCGATAACATTTTTGTATTGCTCTGGATTTTGTTTTTGTTTTTGTTTTTGTTTTTGTTTTTGTTTTTGTTTTTGTTTTTGTTTTTGTTTTTGTTTTTGTTTTTGTTTTTGTTTTTGTTTTTGTTTTTGTTTTTGTTTTTGTTTTTGTTTTTGTTTTGTTTTTGTTTTTGTTTTTGTTTTTGTTTTTGTTTTTGTTTTTGTTTTTGTTTTTGTTTTTGTTTTTGTTTTTGTTTTTTTGTTATTTTTGTTGCTTTTGTTTTGTTTTTGTTTTTGTTTTGTTTTTTTTTTTTTTTTGTTATATAATTTTAAGAACAAATAAATATGGAGTAGGTTAATCGGAACGGTGATTTTTAGATCAAGATGGCTCCGGAAAATAGGAACGAACAAATTAAAACCCACGCACCCCTCTTACGTGGAACGGACTTCAACCGGCAGCTAGAGCTTCCAATCGGAGGAGCAATGATAATAAATTAAATCACCAACATCTAGGAATATTATTAATTATTTATGTTTGTGAGCACAAAGAAGATGTACATGCAATTAATTGCTGGGCGTGGCGCTAAAAATCAAGCATGTGTGGTGTGTGGGCCAATCACGGGCGAACTACACATCTGCACCAGTTCTATAAAACACAAAGATGCACTCCTAACGCTTTGGGCTTCTTTTAAAATTTTTTTGATTTTTCATTTTAATTTATTTTTCTTTTCATTAATTTAAACTAATTAAGTTAAATAAAAGTCGATGCTATCTACATGGATAAAAAGAGTAATTTTATTAAAATACCGATTCTGTTAAAAAAAAATAATTGAAAGGATCTGTATTCATCTTAACCTTCTTAAATGGCTGGACATAAACGAATCTTATTATTGTCAATAAGTGACGATCAAAGGTTTCAACTCTTTTCCCATAATGGTCAGATCAAGAGTCCCACAAGGGTCTCATCTCGGACCTGTACTATTTAAAATCTTCATTAATTACTCACCATTTCGAAATCAATGTTAAATTATACTTTACGCTGTGGGTTGGAACTAAAATTAGGCAAGTGCATTTTCTTTCAAGTTTAACGAAATATAGCCTGTTTTCTCGTATAGTATATATAGTATTGTGTACAAGTCAATGGTTTATAGAGCATTGGAATGTTGGTCGATTGTTTGGTCCCCACATTACATAACACACATAAATACAATTTAACAAAAAATTAAAGACAATTCAAGAAATGGCAGGATAAAGTGGTTCCTAGGAGAATAAAAGCTCCAGGCACTCGATAATTTGAGCAAAAAAATACACGTTTACATCGGTAGTTCTTCTCAATGCGAAAACCTCAAAGAACGGCGAGCAAAACCTCTGACTATTCCTACCGATAACGAAAGGAATTTAAATCTCACATTTATTATTGCTTTCTTCTTCTGTTCTATATTGCTACAAAGTGATGGTTTAGGTAGGTAGGAAATATAGATTAAAGACATCAAGTATAAAGATTAATTTCTAAATCCAACAGTAGGCGCATGGAACTGGTGGGTGACGAAAGGACTGGTGTCTGGAGGCAGCTATAATTCTAGTGAAGGATGCCAGCCCTATGAGATTCCTCCATGTGCACACCACGTCGCGAATAGCTCCAGGCCAAACTGTACAGCATCGGGTAAGTTGACAAGAAAATATTTTCCTTAGTGCAGTGGGAAAAGGTACTGATGATATTCACGACAATGTTTTGGTGGCGGGTCTGTGTCTGTGTCGAAATTAATCAAACGATGAAATTCTTTCTTGAACATATTTAAGAAAATATGTATATTTATTAATACAATAAACATGTGAAATATAAAATAAGGTGCAACTATAACAATGTTTACAGAATAAAATTGAAGATACAAAATGGTACATATATTAATGACTATATTTTGTAAACTATTTGATATTTTTGTGTTTTTCTTAGTGCTTCTCACTAGGGTTCCGTGCTGAGGCGGAAAAGTGTTATATATTTCGATGTTATGTAAATAGGTGCATCTTCTATGTCGGTTTTAGTAAGTTTTTTAATGTTGTTTCATTGACACCTTTCAGTCAGATTTTTTTTCTTTACTTGCACTCACTATGCTTTTCTATTTGCTTTTTATCCGGGGAAAGGATGTTGTCTAGTTTTGTAGCAAAATAAATGTAGTTTCTTTATCTGAAAGTCGTTTTATAACAAATAATGTTTTTTTGTCATTTTGGTTAGATGTAGTATCATGAAAACATGGTTCAGTTTTTCAGAAAAATTTTAGCAGTAAATTTTTGGCGTACCAAATGTAGTACATTTGGTAGGTTAAACCTTTTGAAGATTTCTGTCGAAGGCGTTCTTATGATGGCCTATTTAGGATGACGAGTCCATAGTATCCTGAGCATTTTACTCTAGCACCACATTTCGAGGGCGTCTATCCACTTCCTTCCACTTTCTCTGAGAGTCCCATGTTTTCACACCGTAAAGGAATATGGGGAAAATCAGCGCTCAGACAAGCCTCATCTTGATGGTCTTCGTTATTCTTCTCTCTCTACATTTTTTTTTGCAATTTGCTCATGGCATGTTTTGTAATGTTAATCCTTCTTTTTACTTCCCGCTTCACAACCTCTTTTGTCACTTATAGACAAGCCTAGCATTTCTAAGTGTGTGTGAGCATTTGTTCTTTCAAGGTGCCCTGTCGATTATCATTAGTTTTGTTTTGGCTTTTTTTGGCCTCACACTGGCGCCCCACGTTACACTGGTTCTCCAATGTGGTAACCGTCACACTGGCGCCCCACGTGAATGGTTGAGGGCACGTCACACTGGCCCCCCACATGTCAGTACGTCACAGTATACAAAAGGCATCATGGACACACTCCAAGTACAATATAACCACGCTTACAGGGCGCTGTTCGGTTTCCCTTGGAGATGTAGCGCCTTGTAGATGTTCGCGGAGTTAAGGGTACATGGGTTCGCCGCTTTGGTGCACCACAGAGTAACCGGGACGAGTCAGCTCTACCGGAGATCGGAAAACACCCTTGTCCAGGCCGTCGCCCATGGCAGGGCGAGCCCCTCAAATGCAGAATTTCCCTCAAACCACCGTAGCATAAGGCTAGAGATGTTCACCTTTTTATTTCTATTTTATTTTATTTTTATTTTGTTACTTTATATTCTATTCCCACATCATGTAATTTATTCAGACGTGTTATTTTATATGCAGAGTATTGCATTCACCGCTTTATTCAGCTGACATTATTATTATTATATATTAAAAACAGAGGTGTAAACAAAGTTCTTCTTTTTAATTATATTAATAATGACACCACAAAATAATTACATACCATTTGAGGAAATTAGTACAGCTAGTTATTTTTATAATTATTATTTATACGTCTGTACGATTTACAATATTGACTACAAATCTTTACAGTAAAAACACCCGCGTGCAAAAATAAGTGCGAAGGCAGTTATCCCGTAGATTACTCGGAGGACTTAAACTACGGACAGAAGGCCTACTCGGTCAACAGTGACGAGAAAGCGATCAGGGACGAGATCCTGACCAACGGACCAGTAGAGGCCACCTTTGTGGTCTATGAAGACTTTTTGGTCTACAAGTCCGGAGTATACCAGTATACGACCGGAAAGGCATGCGGTAAGTCGGGAACATAAGTTTATTAACTTAACTTTAATCTAATTTTTATTACATAAACAAAACAGTATATGGGTTACAGTAAGAAACAGTTTACAAATACACATTAAATAGATAATATAAAGTATATAATTAAAAATACACTTTGTATACACCACTTTAATTAAAATATATACATATTTCTACATGTTTCGATAGCAATGCTATTATCTTCAGGAATAGATGAATACTGATGAAGATGATAGCATTGCTATCGAAACATGTAGAAATATTTATATATTTTAATTAAAGTGGTGTATACAAAGTGTATTTTTAATTATAAAGTTAATAATGACGCCACATAGTTATCAATCATTTGAAGAAATTATATTAGATAATATAAAGATTTAGGAATCATATTCCTTCCTACCTACCGCACTTCTCCTGAATTACTACCTTCCTTCGAGTTCAGTTGCAATTAAAATCATGGATCGAGTGGAGGTGATATTTTAACTTGTTTATATGCGGAGTGTCAGGAGAGAAATGGATATTGTAACGGGATACTGATGACTATTGAATTGACTGGTATTTTATGGTTAAGTTCCTTTCCATACCTTTTCCCCAATTTGAGCTTTTTCTTTTATTGATTTCCCACAGACTCAAATTTTATATATTGAGGATATTGTTAATCTTAATTAAGCAAGTGTGAAATTTATTTCCTATAATTATAGATAGTGATGACATAATTTTGGGGAATTGGTACTTCGAGTAAAATCACGCCATGAAGCAATATAGGGTTTATATATGGCTTCGTCCGAGTTAAATTTTGTTAGTTTTTTATAAAATGAAGATCGGTGAAATTATAATATTTAGTACAACGACTTCTTAACTATACTAAAAACATTTTTTTCCAAAATAAAGCCTCGGATTTAGCAAACAAAATAACCCAACCTCAACATTTTAACCCTAGCATAAACATTCTCACAAATCTTCAAAGGAAGACATTTTCACTAAAACAAATTTCTAAAAACGAACTAACCCAAATTTTATTTATATTCAAACAAACATCCACCTCTGGTAGTGATGGGATCACAATGAAAACCATCAACAACAAGACGAACTTATCAAACCAATACTCTTTCTAATAAAAAAATCCACTACGGAAAGCAGTTTTCCATCTCAACTCAAAATAGGGACCATCACACCAATTTTTTAAAAGAGGAAATCTTTTAAACATATTAATAATTACAGGCCGATCAATATTATAAATACTCTTTCAAAAATCTTTGAAACAACTATTAAAACCATCACCTTACCAATTACCTAATAATAATAATAATAATTGGATGATTTGTATAGCGCCGTTTTTGTGAAAAATCACCCCAAGGGCGCTGAATTTAATAATCCATTATCACAGAAACAATTTGGATTCCGGAAAAAATTAGGGATATTAAATGCCATATCCTCAGTATCTGAATACATTAAAAATTCTCTAGATTCACATAAAACATGCATTGGAATATTCCTCGACCTTTCTACCACTTTAATACCATAAACCACACACATCTGCCAAAAAAACTTGAAAATAAAGGGATTACTGAAAATGAGCTGACATTTTTTTACGTTTTAAGTTACGTGGAATACAGAAAACGAACGGTTAAACTCATAACTAGAAAAGTTATTGATGTCAAATTCGGGGTACCTCAAGGAAGTATTCTGGATCCAATCCTGTTCTTAATTTACATAAATGAACTATGTCACATAGAATGTTAAGGTGAAATCAAAAGTTTTGCAGATGATACTGTTATTCTATTGAAAAATTTGTAAGAAACATTCAAGAAAGCAGAAGTCACTCTAAACAGAATAAAAACATGGCTAGACTATCAGTCACTCACACTTAATGATAATAAAACCAAATTCATCCCTTTTAAAATAAACAATACTAAAGATTCAGTTGCAAATCTTGACGTAAAAATTCATATCTTACCGCTTTTAAATGGTCAATGGTATTCTCTATTATAAGAAAATGTTCATTTATAACGTAGAAATTTATCACATTTTAATATGGGCTGACCACATAACTTATTTAATTAACAACATTTAAAAAAAATTAACTAACCTTTTTAAAACAATTTGAAACATCCTCAGTACAAAAGATTTTTTAAGATCTACATGGCTCTCTATCAATTACTATTAGAGTATGGTATTATCGGATGGGGCAGTGCTAATGATAATATGTTTGATTTACTCATTAGAACACAAAAAGCCATTATGAAAATTATACTTAAAGTCTTTGTAAAAACTAGAATTGACGAAATCTTTAACAAAATTAATATTATGTTAATAAAACCATACTACTTTCCATTCATATGTACAAAAAAAAAAGAAATAACAATAATCACACATATTAGAAATACTAGATCTCAGAGTCAAAAACACATACAACAAAGAACAACAAACACAAAATTTGGACAAAAAAACTTCTTTTGTGGTACTAAGCTCTACAACAAAATCCCACTATCGTTTAAAAATCACAACAACCATAATTAATTTAAAAATCAAATAAAACACTGGATACGTTACTTAGGGAGATCTGAAATAGAAAACATATTAACACAAATTAAAGACTTATACCGAAACCACTCAACTTCACTTAAAACACCTCACCATAGAATATATATGTTTTTTTTTTCAAGCACTTTACTTTAACGTAATGTAATTTAATATTTTGTAAATGAATCCTCAGCACTGGAAATTCCACTGAAGACATCATTATTTGTTATTTTGTTATGAAAAAATAAGATAACAAAACATTATTTTTATTTTATAATAAATAACAGTGTAAATAAGAGTTTAAATATAATTTTCAAATGGAAAATCTGACAACGAAAGAAAGAAAGTAGTCTCTTTAACTGACGGTTGGAGATAAGTGACTTTTATAGGTGCTCTCGTTGCTAGAGCCGTGTGTAGGTGGTGACGCGCTTCCACGTCCGGGACCACTGTAGAATATTGTTGTTGAAACCTCTAGATAAGGTGGAGAGTCAGCTGCATATTATTTTCAGGTCGGGGGCATTCTATAGTAGGTAACACCGGCGAACAGCCAGCACAGTGGCGTCGTAGAATTTGTGTCAATCATAGATAAGAGACGTGAGATGGATCGCTTCCTCGTCCGCTTAGCATCTGTGCTGATCCGCCCTTCTTTCATCAATTTAATTTGGCACTAGACTCCTGTTCACGTCAAACTAAAGTGAATGGAAAACTCTCCGTAATTTTCCTTTCAGTTAGAGGTTTTACATAGCGCCTAAGAATACCCTAATGCAATTTTTGTTTAGGCAAGAACTAGCACTTGAATAATTCAAGGGTCATGTGCTGCGACAGTCGAAGCCAGGTATCCAGATATACTAAATGTTAATATGCTTATATGCGATAATACAACACAAATAATGAAAAATAGGTTTTTCTTTGTTAGACAGATTTTTTGTGAGGTCCTGACATCCACATTTTGTAGTTTGAATTTAATACTAAGTTGTTTTGTTTAGAGAAAAGGTTGAACGCCAAAAGTTCGAAATTAGTGATAGAAGAATATTTCCTAACATGTGATTGTACTAATGTCAATGAGATATCCTTGTTGGTTTTATTTTAAGTTTTGTGTCTTGAAAACATAAATCGAAGAAAATATTATGTTGAAACGAAACGCAATTAAAATTGAACGTACTTGTTGACATATGGTTACGTTATAATTAAAAAAAATGTTTTTGTTAGTTTGATAATTTAAGACCATTACAATACTTATTGTATGTTTCGAAAAGTGGGGACGGGGTCTTCACACTTAGGCTCTGTAAGTTTTTTTTTTGTGATTTGTGAACTCATCGATGTGTTCAATGTAAATGTAAAAAAATTGGTTATTTATGCAAACTCCAGATGCATATTATTTATAATTTTGAAACTGTTAATTCATGGTGGAATTCCATATTAAAATGAATTCTTTTTGATTAAAAAACCTTTGTAACTTTTTTCCACTTATTTATTTTCGACCGGACCGGTTTCACCCTGTCACGGGCATCCTCAGACTGGTACAATGCATACTAAATCTATGGTATACCCGTATATAGCATGGATGTCGGGAGTGAGTTCCCTGCTTCCTAATATTGTTTTTATTATTTGAAATTTATTTTATTGCTACAGCAATAGTATCATATATAAACTCGTAAAATCGTATTCGATTTACCTTTAATTCATATTCAACATTTAATCCACGTACTAATATAAACATTCAATCTTTGGGTCAACTCCCCGTTTTCACCCTTCTCTAATTCGATTAACAGGATCGTACTTTGTAACGACTTTAAATTTAACCCTTGGGCATTTTTTGATGTCTTCGT
This sequence comes from Halesus radiatus, assembly GCA_022606495.2. NCBI lineage: Eukaryota > Metazoa > Arthropoda > Insecta > Trichoptera > Limnephilidae > Halesus > Halesus radiatus. The sequence continues at coordinate 35,372 of JAHDVE020003668.1, read as the reverse complement.
TTTTAATTGAATAACTCCACTCCTGTTTTTTTCTGAAAATGATATCCACTGGTTCATAATTTATCGTCCATGATCTTGGATATCTGGCAAATAAAATAATTCTATCCTTTCTGAAATTTATTTATAGATATGCGTTTTTTAATTCACTTAATTTTTAAATTTTTTTTAGAAAATTAATTGTCCAAAACATCTTAGGCGTGCAAATCTTAATTTATTCTCAACACTGATTTATTTATTTACGCCCTTAGGGCTTTTACATAAAACATAAATATATCACAGTTATTACACCTGTTTAATTTGTTACATTGTTACACCTGTCAAAGTTAAAGAAACTTTTCCTAAAGTGATTTTAATTAATTGAACTATTTCTTCCGTTCTAAAATTTCATATGTTACATATCTCTCGTAGTCCATTTCCATGTAATCACGTTAATAATTTTCTCCTACCGAAGAGATACCTACGTTCCAGTCTTGGGCGAATTAGCTCAACTTTATTAAGATTAACTTGCCGGCTATCCTTTAATAATGTATTCAATTTTGTCCTCTTCCTACTATCATTCCTGAATCGTTCATGCTATTCTTAAGTGATTTTTCATCACTTTTAATGTTTTCCAAATTACTTTTTGCGTAATTTTAATTTCGATTGTCCTAATTCACCACTGGAAAAGGATGTATTTTTCACCCCATTCCCGACTCGTTCTAAATTTTATCTCTCTTTAACCTAAAACTGAATAAAAATTATATTTATGACCAACAATGATCGTAAAATTTACAAAAAAAATGTTATTAATAACACACCTTAATATTAAAACCATTAAATTTCATGTATTTTCTGAATCTAAATATATCATATCTTCCAGTGTTAAATGTACTTGCTTTTATAGGCGACTAATAATAATAATACTAATTAGAGTAAATTCCTCTAGTGCAGATTTGTGAAGGTTCACCTTAAGTGCGCTTAACACTAACTAACCTAACCTAATATAATTGTAAATTGACACACTACATACTATATCTGTTAATACAGTATATATATATATATATTACATAAAATATTCATAAACAGTCGACTCACTTACATGCACAATTTAGAATACTATATGATAATTTAGAATAAACTACGGGTATAAATTATCAAATATAAAAAAGCAAGAAAATCTACACAAAATAACCTCACCTAGTATAATTAGAATATAACATATATATTACATGCATGCTAATTAAAAAAAAAAACAATTTAAACTATTCACGAGTAGCAGACTCATTTAGATAAACATTTTAGATATTATAATACAACACTTTAGAAGCTAAGGGTGTAAATAATCAAATATAAAGTAGGTACAAATAACAACAGAGCAAGAGAATATTATATGACATTATATACATGGTTTTTCACTGGATACAAAGGGCATTGAATAACAAGGAGGAGAAAACCGCAACTAAATAAGCTATGGAGGATCAAAAGAAAAAATGTCCCGAAATTCTGTTTCCACGCATATGAATTGATGTTTTATATCGGATAGGAATTGTTGAACAATTTGGTTTTTAAGACCCGTTTGAACTCTGCTAAATTCTGGATGTTAGCAATATTTGGGGGAAGCTAATTCCAGAAGAATGGGCCGGATACGCGGAAAGCGCGATCATAGTACACGGGTTTATTTGACCGTGAGGGTTCTAATCGGTTAGCAGTACTTAAATCTCCTGACCTCATAGAAAACTGTCTATCACCTGGGTCTTGTCGGACACATAGTTTAGATAGGTTGATGCCTTTCCCTGGAGTGCTTTGAAGGTTGTTAAGCAAATCTTGAATTCTATTCTTTCAGCGCATCGAAGCCAATGAAGGCGATCCCTTAGAAGTGGAGTTATGTGACAATATTTAGGCTCACCATATATCGTTCCCGCCGCAGCATTGAAGACAGACTGAATCCTGTTGAGTTGTATCTTTGGGAGACCAGCATATGTACTATTACAGTAGTCCATATGTGAGACAACAAAAGAATTTATAAGTGTTTTAGCTCCATCAGAAGGAAAGCATCTTCTTTTGAAGATGCCTTTCTTCCGAAAGAAGCTATCCAAATGAACTGTGTTTTGGTAGGGTTAAGTTTGAGTTTATTAACAGACATCCAACTTGATACTGTGTCAATAAAGTCAACTTCCTCATTTTCTAGGATGTGTTTTTCATCCGTAGAAAAAAACTTGAAAATTATACGATCATCCGCATAGCCTAGTGATTCAAAGTCAGCCGAGTGAATAAAGTGTTCAATACGATTCGTATACAAAATAAATAGAATGGGACCCAGGATGGAACCTTGGGGAACTCCAAATTCAATTTGAGATTCAGGTGAAGTACGTTTATTGAAAATTACTGAGCTTATTCGTCTAGACAGGTAGTACATCTCCCCGAACGCCAAATTCGGTATCGAATACATGTAGTAGAATACTTTGATCCACCGTATCGAATGTAGAATTCGTGTCAGGGTTGGACACTAACCCCAATTTACCTGCTACCATGATGAGAATCAGATCTGAAATGATCCGCAAAACAGCAGTTTCTGTTGAATGAAACTGACTATAGGCTGATTGATTTTTCGCAAACAAACCAGAAGAGTTCAAATAAACCACCACTTGTTTAGCTACGTTTTTTTCTAGCAATTTGGCAAGAGGGGGTAAATTAGATATAGGCCTCTAACTAGCCGCATTGTCAGCATCAAGATTTTATTTTTCAGAATTGGTATTATTAGTGACTTTTTAAGTGTGCCGGGGACAAGTGAATTTTTAATGACCTCTGAATAATTCTGGTAATTACAGGCGCTGTTTCCGGGAGGCATTTTTTTATGGGCCAGGTATGCAGAGGATCTCGAGCATATTGCTTATTCGGACAAGTTATTATAGCCCGCGTTATATCCTCTACTGTGACATTTGAGAATTTTATGAAATCACCTGACAGCAGTCTTAGTGCAGTTATGGAAGGTGACTCCATCCAACTAAGGGCTCTTATATTTTGCACTTTACTGTTAAAGTAAGCTGCTAGAGAAGTCGCTTCAAGAGAGGAGTCAGTCGGGCCATTGTTCTGTCCACACACGGTTTTTGAGTGCTGCCAGAACTTTCCCGAGTCCTTCTGCGAATCAACTAGATCACACAAAAATTAGATTTTTATTTGCCACTTCTTTTCTGTATGATTTTTGTTCGTCAATCCATAGTTGGCGATTGCTACCAGTCAGATGTTTCCTACATTGTCCCTCTAATTTCCACATTTTCCGACTAATTGATGAATCCCATATAGCATTCGAATGTATTATAAATAAACGACTCTGTAAGTATAACAAATATCCAGAGACTGGTATTGACAACCTCGAAATTATAATGAAATGGTCGAATATTTACGCGTGGACTTTATATGACGAATTTTCTGTCCACAATTCAACTTATACCTGAAGATTTCTGTCCAAAACCAAATAGAATTTTGCAGACATTTTTGTGACTTAAGTTTTTCAGCCGTGATTAATCACCTTGCTCTCATTTTCAATGATCGTTTACCCCCGTAAATTCGACCCCGGGAACACTCGTATATATTTTAGTACAAATAATCTAATCCTATCGTGAGACTATTTTGGTCGTAAATTATTATATCTTCCTTTGTTCTGTCAAAATCATTGATGTTTACATAAGATAAGTTCACCTAATTGGGTGACTCAACTGCCGAATTGGCCAATCAAATATATCCATCTCCACATCTCTACCTACCATCTAGCGAGCTTTCTCTGAAACGTGTTCTCGAATCAATCATCTTCAGACTGCAGTTTACTGTAATTTAATTTTATAAATCGCTAGGTGTCACCAGACTTTAGTTTTATAGTATGAATGTTGTATATATAAAAAAATAACATTTTCCAGGGTACAGGGTAGGAAAATGGTGGGTATAAAAACCATTAAATATGGGAAGAACAAATTAACACAACTGCCACAAAAATCAGAAAACTTACTCACCTATTCATGACTATTAAAAATATTTTTTTCTGAAAAAGACCTGAAATTAATAAATTATGCCATGTCAAATCACCTTACCAAAATAAATTTGGGCCGGGCCCCCTGGGTGCGCCACTATATGTATGTTACATATACATATCGATATATAAAAATACAATAAACAAATAAATAACAAACAAGTGTAAACAAAATAAACAAGTGTAAAAACAAGGATAATAACAACATACACTTTGTATGAATACACTTTTATTTTGTATATATGTCAACAAGTTTCGATTCTGCTGAAAAATATACTGCATATTTTTCAGTCCCGATGAAGATTCGAATCGAAACTAGTTGACACATATACTGATAAAATAAAAGTGGATTCATACAAAGTGTATTTCTTTTAATTCATTATGTCAATCCACAAAGTTTTTGCTTATAATGAAAACAAAAATAAAAAAAAATATAATAACATTTTAAACACCATTTAATTGTAGGCACCTTAATAATTATTAGATGATTCGTATAGCGCTGTTCTTATGAAAAAAATATCTCAAGGGCGCCATGTAAATATTAGGTACTGCGATTGCTCGGGCTCCGGGCCCCTTCATAAACCCCGGGTCCGGCGATTTATATCCCTCTGAACAGCTTTCCGGCGGCCCCGTCTCTACCACAATTAAAAGCTGAAAATATTGATTGCGTATTGGACGTAGAATTCAGAGGGGGTTCACATATCTCTCCTCCCACTTTTGTCTGAACCAAGTGACTCCCGATGCCGTCGACTGGCTGAATAACCTCAGCATTCCGCTAAGACCTCCGCCAATTCTCCTCCACCATACGAAGAAGAAGATGAAGGACTTAAATAGGTTTGACTTGCGACGCAATGGACTATTTGGTAACAATCAGTCTGAATAATATAATAGCGGCTTGAATGGGAAACTAATAGTCATTTAATAGTGGCTCGATCAGAAAGCTAACAGCCATTTTATAGTTATATGATTTGAACATTAACAGCTACATACTCGTAACTGGAACTAGATTAGGAAACGGTGACATATTCAGTTTGCAAAACTACAAAAAAGACTATTTAAAACCATTGCTCAAAGTAACTCTGTCCAAATGAACGTTTAAAAAAAATAATTTTTTAATAAGAAATACTTTGAACACACCACTGTAATTTGTATATGTGTATCCTGATGAGGGAAGCGTCGCTTCCGAAATATGTTAATATTTAGATATTATACAGTGGTGAGCCCAAAGTACTCTTTATTAATTTTATTAACAATGACACCACAAGTTAATTATTCATTTATTCAAGAGATTTTTTTTATTATTCAGGTGGTCACGCAATTAAAATCATCGGCTGGGGAGTAGAAAACGGGACCAAATACTGGCTTTGCGCGAACTCCTGGAACTCTGACTGGGGAGACAAGGGCTTCTTCAAAATTCTCAGGGGAAGTGACCACTGTTACATTGAGAAAAACATTACCGCTGGTATCCCTAAATAATAATTTCACGAGTTCCAGAATCCGTTTTGTAGAAATAGAACACTTTTAAATAGTTTTATTAACAACGAATAAATTTCAATGATTTCCACAAAAAAAAGAGTTGTTTAAATCGTTTTAAATGAAGATGATAGATTTTTGAAGCAATACTAATTCTCCTTTTATTATGGCTTTCATCTTTTCACAACCTTTCCTTTGCTGCTTGGCAACTTCAATGTATGAAATTACTATTCTCATTATATTACATTAATTAACTAATTTATTGAATAAGCATTTTCTGCATTCCTTCTTCTTTAGTCGTTTCCTCATTGCTGAGGATCGTGACACCCACTCGAAACCTCTGTATTCCTACACAAACTATAAACACATTATCTACCATGAAATCCTACTACTGGGATAAAGCACAAAAAACCATTTTATAAGAAATAGATACAAATCCTTTTCGTTTGCAGCCCACATTTACAAACAGTTCAATGTGCGCTGGAAACGATGATCGTGCAACTCCTCCACTCTAATCGGGAAGAGTGCTGTTACGACTACGAACCCAAAAAAGACAGGGCACATGGAACTTAAAAATGACGCCCCAACTTAAATGAATTGGTTCTCGAAAACATTCATCAAGTAGAAAGTGCATTATATCGTAGTCAAAAGATTGCAAGAAGCATTGCTTGTTACCTTTTATTGATCTATATCGAGCAGCAAGTTTGCATCAATGGAGTGGTTAACTTTATCGATATCGTTTTTCAAACAACAAAATGAGACAGAGATATTTTAGATAGTGACCACGTTGGACTTTATTGTTGACGATGTGCGAATGTACTCATGTTACAGTAGTAGTTTTGTCGTAAACTTTACTTAGACTGCGTACGGCGTGGTACATGAAGTTGGGTTCTTATGTTTCAACTTCAAACTTGTGACGCGTGCCTTTCTGGCTTCCCACGATATGACCAAATTACATAACGCGATTTGGGGTTGCGATCTGTGTTATTTTGGAGTGAAGCGTGCTAGTCTTTCGAATCGAGGCAAAGGAATTTAATAGGAAGTTGTGTTGTGAAATTACTCATGGGTAGGCCAAAATCGTTGTGCTTATTTGTATGAAACGTCAAATCTAGTAGTCATATATCGAAGATCAGAACGTATTTTCGAAAAATGTATCGTTGACAATGAAACTGACCGATTACAAAAATAAACGGACCGAATCTGGTCTCACTGATTATCATTGACTTTGTGGAACGAATATTGTTTATTATTTTTAAAGTTGCTTAGAAATCCAAAATACTCACATTTTCCCTATGTGTGCCTACCGTCTTGAAACGTCTATTTATATGTTATAAATATTTTAGAGACATTGTCCAAAGTCAATGTGCTCTACACAACTCCAGTAGAAGTTATAATATTATTATATTGTCGGCACTTGTATGGGGCCGGGACCAAGCGAAAAATAAATGTTTTAAGTTTGTAACTTGCCCGGCTTCCCTAGCTGTCATTTTATTTTGTGCAAACTTATGAAATATATTGTACAGTTGGCGGGGAGTGTCCTGTCACAGCTTGTTACGAATGATAAAATAAACGAAAGAGCGGGACAATGCCGTGCGAGGGAGATATATGTATAGGGCGGATAAACTTTCGCGATGCTACCAATAAAAGTACTCGGGTAAACGCCTGTCTAGGGGTACAAATAGACCGTAAAAACGGCAATTTGTGAGTCAGCCAGCAACTCTTGCCCGACGACAATTTTCTATCTCGACCGCCCTGCCTCGATCTACTTCTACAGATTTGCCTTCTCTGTAATTTCTGACCATTGCTGACCTTGGATCCTCCCCCCTGGCTACTACTACCTACTGGACCCAGACACTCGCATTGACCACGGATAAGGCTCGCAGAGCATTCGCCGGAGTTTCTAATTTGTGGAAAAGGACTATGCAGAAATTGGGAATTTTCATCAAATGTGCATATTGTGCAAAATTCAACATTCTCGGTATTCTCTTCCCCCTTCGTAAGGGAACGATAGGTAATGTTTCCCTCCCCTCCAGCCCTCTTCGAAGATCGTGATCAACTGCCCACCACAGTTCGCATTACGTCTGGTACATAAGCAATTAATTAAAAATGTAAAGAAAAAGAAATATTAAATAATGAAATAATATTACGAAATTAAAAAAATAAATTATTTTTGTTATTAATATAAATAAAATCAAGAAAATAGCAAGGGGTTCATAAAATAATAAGACAATTATAGTTAATAAATAATAAAATAGTTAATAAATTGATAAGAATTACATTATTTCCACCACTGTTTTTAATATATAAATATCAACATGTTGCGATAGCGAAGCATTCCTCATCAGGATATACATTATACTAATAATAAAGAAAAGTATAGGCAAATGACAAATCATAGAAAATAATAATATAAGAATAGACAAATTACAAACATAAACAAAAATTAACAATAAGTGATGAAAGTAGGTGTTATTAATTAAAAATCTTAAAAAAATATTGAAATATAAAAAAATTATATCTATTTCATATTTTTTTTTAAATAAAGAAAAATATTCCCTGATTACGAATAACCTGGCCATATTTGAAAATCTTCTACTGCCATCACAGTAAGCGGAAGATATTGCTTGTGTCGTAAATGGAGGACTTAGCCAGCCGAGGAATTGAACTCACGACGCCCGAGTGAGACCCAAACGCGATACCAACTCAACCACTGACCGGTCAATTATAATATGTTAAATTATAAAATAATATTAGAATTTAAAAAAAAAAGTTGTTTTTATTATTAATATGAATGAAACCAAAAAAATAAGAAAATAATAAAACCAAGAAAAACAATAAAACCAAGAAAATAACACTCCTTAAAGTAACACTATATAGAGACCACACTTTGCGAGATGTTGCTACAAATTAAGTAAATTAGGTATTTTTTTGTGAACAGGTAGTCGTAAATCTTGAAAACGATTTATGTAATATTGTTTGTTTATTAAGGAATAAAAATTATTAGTACATAATATAACATGAAATAAAGTTGCTTTAAAAATTCGTTTAAAAAGAAAAGGAATATAAAACATTGTAGTGTGATACAGTGTCTAAATCTATTGATTGAAAATCAACATCAATTTAGATGTCTGACTACAAATCCATCGATATAAATTACACAGTTTTTTTACATAATTACAACACAAGTAATAAGAACACATACATTCAGGAATACCATTGTCATGAGCATCAGTGTTATTTAATTCATCATTGGTAAGTAATTTGAATTTGGGCGAGGAAACATTAATAATATTTACAGAATTTATAGAGCTACAGTTCAAAATACTAATTTGGTATGAAGGTAAGCGGTTTCCGGTTCTAGCATCTTTGATTTCTGGATGAATGGGGAGTTTACTATACGCGGATCCGAATTGGCTGACCGTTGGGTTATGATTGAAACCACCGTGAGATTGAATCGCCCCAAAAATAATTCATATGGTTCTGATTAATTTTATACATGGTTAGAAATTTTAACATCGGGAACTCACAAATTAAATACGTATTTATTAATAAATGCAAACTCTCTATACAAAATTTAAATCCCATGAATCCAGTTTTTTGTTAGATTGGACAATTTTAACCCCGTTCTAAAACTTTAAATTCTACAAAAATACACTAAAATTTTTCCAGAGTCTCCAAGCTTATTTTTGGATGATTTGAGAGGGGTGTTTCTTCCGGGGCAATATTCTCTGACATTTCAAAACCCTTCGATAAAGTCTAGACCAACGGCCCTATGCTAAAAAATTATCAAACCGGTATAGAACCGCAGCTCCTCTGGATACTAAATTCATTATTTCATCACCGTCCTTTCCAAGTTCGAATCAATGGGCTACTTTCCTCTATTAGATTTATGATAGCGGATATGCCACAGGGCTCCCCGCTCTCCCCAACTCTGTCCATCATATATACACATGACATACCTTTGATCGACAACAATTAATCCCACAAGGCTGACGCTAAGGACACAGCCATTTTGGTACAAAACAAATCACCCAGAATGGTAACCCTCAGACTTCAACAAAACAAAGCCATCATCTAAAAATGGTATGAAAAGTGGAACATTGACGTGAACCCGACCAAGAGCGCTGAAATTTTCTTCTCAAGACGAAGGACTGACTTGTGGAACCCCGGTGGTCGGTTCACGTCAAAATGTATGTCAAATCAAAGCATGGCAAAAAAGTGCCGAGTACCTAGGAGTGACATCGAAAACTACGATGGGACACACACATTAACGATGCACTAACGAAAGCGAGACGTACAGCAAATGCAATATACCCCCTTTTACTGAACAAGATGTCCGCACAAGACTGTGAAATTTAGGTTGCTGGCTCCAAACATGCTCTCGTTCTACTTTTGGGGATGCTGAGTGGGGGGGTGCTGGCTTCACGCACCCAGTGCTGAAAGTGGAGCACTGGATGGGCTGATTTTCTGCCTGATCCTGGTACTTGCGATCCTAACAGGGCCGGCTAGTTTTGAAGATGTAGGTACCAAGATATCCTCAGGCAGAGTTCAGGCTTAGCGATGAATCAGATGTGGAAGGTTTCAGGGAAGGCGAAGGCAAGATAAGTAAAAGACTTGTTCGGCTCTTGAATGACAACTGACTCTCCGTACTAGTTGTTTCTCTATTTATTTAAAAAATATTCAACATCTGTTCCACGTTTAGGGGTAATTATTATTAATGGGGGAAAATATTTTCAAGAAAGAAATGCCCGCAAAGATGATCAATAAAACTATAACACAGATGAATCCATTAAAACAAATTGTAAATCTCTCATTTGTACAGTAATAAAATCCTTTATCAAGGATATATTATCTTACGAATATTAAGAAACTCATAAAAAAATGGAAAATAAATGACTCGAATAAATTAATGCGTATTTGTACTTGCACAGTAATATGATCCTTTATCAAGGATGAATCATCTTATGAATATTTAGAAACCCATAAAAAATGGAAAATAAATGACTCGATTAAATTAATGCAAACCTCTCATGTGAACAGTGATATTATTTTAGGAATGCACAGAAACCTATAAAAATATGAAAACAAAACCATAAAGTAAATGAATTGGTTAAACTAATGCGAATTCCGCATGTGCACAGTGATAAGACTTCTTATCACGGCTGGGTAATCGTTTCATCTCATCTTATTAACATCTTCAAATTTGGAATGAATATGCGTCTGTTACACCCTTATTGGCTACAACAGTAAACTCAACCTAAAAATAAAAAACTTATCATTTACACATCGATAACCCTACCCAAACTAAAACACAGATCACCCATATGGACTACTTCAAATACAAAAAGCTAGAATCATTCTAGAAAACATTGCTCTGACGATTCGCCAAAAGTCCCTCGTTCATCGGAAATAGAATAATTAATATATCGGACGTTTCGGGATCCGATACATAGACTATAAAAATAGGGGCCGGGCAAGTCGTTGTTGCAGCCGCTACTCGTCTGCAGCTTCAGTGGTTCGGGAGCCCGGTTCAGGTAGCCGCCAGAATGCAGTCCCGTTGTAAGTAGGATATATTCTGTACGGACTTTCGTCAATTGGTGAACTATTGGTGAACTAGGTCGGTTATTCAAGGGCGGGAAATGCGATGGTCCAGGGCGTAGCAAGTAAACAATATTCGAAGTATATCAGGAAGCAAGCTGTGAAGCAGAGCTTAGAGCTGTGAAAGTGGCGACATTTGGAACATGAGCGGTTTGCCAGTGGTCCGCCCCCTGTTGTTCAGAGCTCGGCACCAGGTTTCGGGCAATATTAATGGGTTGCGTGAGCAAGCCATTGCCATCTCGACAATGGATGCCACAAATATGTATATGATGCCTCTATCCACGTTCTATCCTCTGACCCAAACTACTTCCTTTGCGCACGTTTATTTAGATAAATTATATGAATGGATCAGCGGGTCCCCGGCCAAAACATGTTCACAGGAATCTTTTATACAATTTTTAAGTCTAAATATACATTGTGTCATTGTTAAAAGGAGCCCGGCCTATTTCTCAATATCATTTATTTTTCTATATCTTTTGCCGAACTGCCGTAATATAAATCCAAACATAAACAAAAATACATTGTAATATTATTTAATGTGAAAGACGGTCGCACACTTCGGCGTTGGGAACTGAGATACGGTAGGGTGGAGGAACGTAAGTATTAAAGTCCCCTACTTTGTCTCTTGTCCCCACAGACCACGACGATCCAGCCTTCGTAAAAAAGGTGGATTCAAAAGTAGAAGCAGTTTTAAAACTCGATTCTCAGGATAAACCGATCAGGTTCACCACTCCTAAGGAAATAAATAAAATTATTAAAGACTTAAAAAAGAAAAAGCGGCCGGTCCTGACGGCATTTCAAATAAAATCCTGAAATATCTTCATAAAAAAGGCATCTGCGTCCTGACTGCAATCTGCAACGCAGCACTTCGGATGTGTTGCTTTCCAAAGGCCTTTAAACAAGCTGACGTAATTTTAATTCCAAAACCGGGCAAGGATCCATTATTAACGGAGAACCACAGGCCAATAAGTCTTCTTCCCTGCCCAGGTAAGGTCGTGGAAAAAGTAATTCTCATACGTTTAAACGCATTCACTCAGGATTGTAAATTCTTGCCATACTTCCAGCGCGGTTTTCGAGCAGGTCATTCCACCACTCATCAACTTCTCCGCGTTGTGGAACAAATCACGGAGAGCTTCAATATTAAGAAAAAAACAGTAATCCTCTCTCTAGACGTCAGTAACGCCTTCAACAAAGTCTGGCATAACGGCCTAATATACAAAATGTACTCTCTAGGTTACCCGCTTAGAATCATTCAATTATAAATAGTTACCTAAGAGAGTTCATTCAAAGTAAAAATAGACACTTTCTCCACTATAGGCAAGTCCCTCAAGGCAGTCAGCTATCTCCATCATTATATAACATCTACTCTAGCGACATTCCGAAACAAATAAATAGTAACATTAAAATCACTCAATTTGCGGACGACACCAATATCATTTCTAGTTCTACTAAAGAGGCCACTGCTACAAGCCGCGTACAAAAGCAAACCACTCTCACTGAGGAATGGTGCAAAAAATGGAGATTATCAATTAACCCTACTAAAAGTGCTGCAACAGTCTTCTCAAGGACAACGCTGAGACGGCCTCCAAATATTAAACTGTTTGGAAAAAAAGTTCCTTGGGAAAAATCAATCAAATATCTCGGTGTAATACTAGATTCAAAGTTAACTTGGAAAAAAACTGATAACCGAAAAAGTAAAATCAGCTAGTAGATACTTGTCTGCACTGTAACCGATGATGGGCAAAAAAGTCGTTTATCAAGGGACAACAAATTACTTTTATACAAAACAACCATCAGGCCTTGCTTCACTTATGCATGCCCAATTTGGGGGTATGCCGCCGCCACTAGCATAAAAAAATAGCAAACCTTTCAAAATAAAGTCATCAGACTCGCGCTATCAGCGCCAAAATGGTGTAGAGTTTCTACTATCCATAATGATTCCAACATTCCGTTGATAAAAGATTTTATTGTCACCCAGGCAACTAAGTTCTATGGTGGCCTAGCAGGCCACCCTAATCCCATAATAAATTCTCTCGCTAAATATAGCGAGAATGAAAATTTTAAATATAAAAAACAGAAAATAGTCCTCCGCAAGGAGTGAATCCCCTGCCCACATTTGCAGCGTATAGTTTTATAAGTTCTAAATTCCAACAAAACCAAAAATTAAATTCATGCAAAGCTTCTTAAGAAAATCTTTTTATAATTATGTTAGAGTCAGTAAACTCATGTTTAGGTACTCTGTGAACAAAGTAAATTCAAAGTCAAAAAAATTTGTCTCTCCACCGCCATTATCCACTCTGCACTCGTAGGAGTAACATTGTGCGCCGGTGCACGTGCACTAGTAAGTGTTGAGAAACATAGAAGACGATAACTATAGTTGATAAAACGTCATCGTTTTCTATTTCCCTCACGACCCCGTCCGATACAATTAGCACGGGCCCGATAATTCCTCTACACCACGAAAACGCATAAAAGATTTATCCAAAACATTTTACTTCAAATAAGAATCGAAATCGAATCACTCAATCTCGAACCCCAGCACCGAACCTTCCGTCTCAGCCAAAATTTCATCTTAGCCCAGTGAGCGGGCTTAAATATAATATTGCTAAAACACGGTTGACAATACTTTGAAATAAAATTATAAAAGCCCTACAGTATAAAATTCGCCCGCTCACTGGGTTGAATAGATTATCTCCTAATTTACGCACCTCTAAACATAGTTGACATAGGAAGAGAAAGAGAAATGTTCCCTGGCACTGTACACAACATTTTTACAATACGATATACATCGGTACGAGACGTATAGGCCCGCACAAGGAAGTGTAAATATTTAGGCACCGGCACACAGGGACGCATCACTATTGTGATTCGCTAGTCCTCCTGAGAAAGGTGTTTGGTGGTTTCCAAGTGGGGATATCGTCGCCCCGAGTGTACTTGATTTGTAGCACCGGCCAGTATAGTTGAGCGCTTGAGGTGGTGTCAGCTGTCATATGAGCGAGGTTTGCTGCGTATCCGGAACCGGCATTCAAGGCCGGGCCGGTCGCTGCAAGCTCATGAGTAGGCTGGGTGGCTGTCGGGCTCGGGTTGCGGCATATACGGGGACGGCATTCGGGTGGGACCGGTCGCCACAAGATCGTGGGTAGGCTGGGTGGCTGTCGGGTTCGGGTTGCGGCATATCCGGGGACGGGATTCGGGTCGGACCGGTCGCTGCAAGCTCGTGAGTACGCTGGGTGGCTGTCGGGCTCGGGTTTATCCGGGGACGGTATTCAAGTGGAGATAAATGATGGTCGTCGAGTTTCAAGGTGAAGGAGCGTCTCGGCTCGGGTGATGCTCGGGCAGGGCCGCTGGCGGGAATGCGGGACGTACCCCCGGGTACCGGTTTTATAGGCCGATCGGCAGGTGTTTTTCGCAGGATTCAAGTTGTAAATATTGTTGTTGTCCGGACTTTGGTTACTTCAAGATATGGCACTTGTTTACTTCGAGGTCATTCAAATGATACGTGATGTTTTTGTTTACTTCAAGATATGCTTCTTGTCTACTCCACGGTAATTCAACTGGTACATGATGTTTTGTTTACGTTTTTTTCTGTTTTAAATCGGTTCGTATGGACTCGTACGGTACAACATCTTTGTAAAGCATATGCAAATAAAAAAAGAAATATAAAAAGAAATGATAAGAATTGCGATGTGCAAGAAGTCTAAAAATAAGAAAGTAAAAAATCTAACGATTAATTAAAGTAGAGTTTGATTCCCTTTCTAGCGAGGTTTATAATGATACGATCCTAATACCCCTTTGATAATTTTTCATTTATGAGCAAAAATGCAGTAAAGTCATATGTAGGTTACCCAACCTTAATTCAAGAATTTTTGATTTCCAAAATTTATTAAAAACTACCTGATGTGTACCCGGCCTGGCATTGCTACTAAAATAATTGATTTTACAGCGAAAGTAACTATCTCCAAATAAAGAAACGTTCATTTGAATATTTTATTTCATTAAAAATGTTTAATTTTTCAAAGTATATCTAAATTATAAAGTTCTGAAGTAGGTACCTACTCGTGTTATTCATTTTGAAAACGTTATACCCAAAAAAAAATTCTTCTTTTGAATATGCATTCTGTGGCTAACCAGAGTGTTATATCTATGGGCTAACCTAAATAAAACATGGCGGGTACAATGTTTTTCAAACTAATTTTAAAACGTTATATCAATTAATAGTTTAACATATTGGATTTCATTCAAACTACTCTCTGAACCTTCCCGGCACTAATAAGAACAAACTGTGCTATTTTCACCGAAACCGGTTCAGTATTTTTCAAGAAAATCGAGGACAAACAAAAAAACTTACATTGATTTTTATATACTCGTATATATATATATTTCAAAGTAAATCTATTAACATGTACGAAAAAAACACCACAGCCAACATGCGCCTATGGTAAATTTGCAAACATCGATGTTTTTCAGTATCAACCCTGAATGAACTATTAGCTCACACCATATCGTAAATAGCTCTCCCGCGGTTAGCCGGGTAATGTGCCACCGGAAAAAAATCTTAACATTGTGGGCCCATAAATTTTAACTAGATCCTTGGACTGTTATGTGTCTCGGATGGCAATTTGAATACCAGAAAAAATCCTTGATCACAACTGAAGAGATAAATCGATAATAGAGTTTCGTGCACGTAGGCGCGTCCGTGTGCCCGAAATAAGCTCATAATGGCGACAACTGTTTTCTCTCTAATCGCTGTACAGAAAGACAAAGAAGGAGGGTGCTTTGGTGCATTTTTATGATAAAAGATTAAAATATTTCCTGTATTTATTTATTTTATTTATTTATTTATTCATTTATTAACGCCCAAAAGGGCTTTTACATATTTAACATTTATTTATTTGATTATGTGTACAGAACTTAAAAGAAAAAAAAATAACATGATGCATAGTTGGTATATAAGTGTAACATATTTATGACATAGAAAGAAAAAAAAGAGGAACAAGTTTTTGGATTGTAGA
Organism: Halesus radiatus; assembly: GCA_022606495.2. Lineage (NCBI taxonomy): Eukaryota > Metazoa > Arthropoda > Insecta > Trichoptera > Limnephilidae > Halesus > Halesus radiatus. Next base: position 19,286 of record JAHDVE020003668.1, on the reverse strand, counting down.
TGAGTATAAAGATAATATATATATAAAACATAATAATTAAACAATAGCTCTTATACGATGCTCTTATAATTGTTGCAACATAAAAAATATCGTTCAGGTATCTTTTAAATATGGGTAAACTTATATTAAATATATCTATAGCAGAGGTGAATTTATTTCCAAGTATATGTAGACGAGAAATGGGTGCATGCATTTGGTAGTTTGTCCCAGAATTATTGTTACAGAATAACATATTATTATTATTATTATTAACGTATTATAGGATAAATCAGATTTCACTATTTTTAAAGTTATTTAATAATATTAAAAGAAACATCCCGAACAGCGGTTAGATTAACATAATTAGGGGTTAGGTTAGGTTGGATTAAATGAGGTTAGATGCGATCGGGTTTACTGATATGTGCGGGTAACTTAAAAATTGTAAAAATATTTTTTTCTTAAATATTAAATTGTTGGTGCTAAATAATCATTTAAATTAGGGAATAATAAATGGGCGACTACAGTTTGGAATAGCATTACGATCCCATCTCGTAACTCCTGCAACTCCTCTTGAAAATCTCGGCCTTTTGGACCCTAGAACGTGTAAGCTCGTTCAACATCCAGATCTGGTGACCATAAGTAAGCGTGGGGCGATACACTTATATATTTCGAACTTTGTCGCGATACTTAGCTCATCTTGCCGCACCTATTCTACGGTAAATTTCTCCGTCGGCCATAGCTTGAGAATTCAACTCCAACGTATTTAAATTGGTCATACTGTTTCAACTGTGCCCCGTTAGCGTTTGTGTCCTCATCCTCATTCCTGCTGCCGTTCACTCTTCAATGCAGCGGTTGATTCACTCTTGTAGCCCTTCTTGGGACGCAATTAACCTCCCGATGTCATCGGAAAACAATAACGAGCTGATTTCTGTATCCCCAATTATTACTGCATCCGGTGTTTGGCTATTTCGGCTGATTCGGTCCATGAAGACAGTGAAAAGGATTGGCGAAATATGGCACCCTTGTCTGAGACTAATTTTCACTCCGAATTCTTCCCAAATTTTACCGTTTATACGGACGCTACTACGGCATATAAGGATGCTATACCTTTTTGCAGTTTATCTTGTACTTCGATACCGCTGTGCGGAGAAAACTCGGCAACTCCAGGAATTAGATTTTTTTATTTATTTTTTATTGAAAATTTTGTTACATAATTACATTTTTAAACAGTTTGAGAATACAAGAAAACATGATGAAAATTAAATATGTAAACAAAAAATCCCACAAAGGCAAAGCCTGTGTGTGGGTATTATAACAGTTTTTTATCACATTTCTATGGCTTATGTGAAAGTTTTCGTTTTAAACAAAAAATAAGTTAATCATTTTCTTAAAAGTGGTAGCCAAAATAATAAATAATAAAGATAAAATATTACATAAAGTGATAATAAGAAGAAAAAAAAATCAAAAAAAAAATGACAGAAAAAAAGATATGACAGAAAACAGAATTTACTGTTATTATCACATATACGTACATAAGTATAATAAGATTTTAGTGGGTATTTTGAAATCACACACAAGTGCGATACTATTGTTTTGAAAGTAGGTTTTATAAAAATGTACATGTATTGGTGTATTAAAAATGTCAGTCATGTATCTCTCTACACACGTTCTCCTTACCATTACCTACCCCTACTACACTCACCCTCCCTCCCCCACTTTACCTATTCCCATAAATTATCTAAATCGACACTTCTCAGGAATTATATAGGAAACAATGTTACGGCCTGTTGGCGATCACTTGCACGGGCAGACCTTTCCGACAGACAGACGTGATCTCTTTCACACTCATTCCTTGTACGACCGCTACGGTAAGCAACCCACCTACACTCGATTTACAAAACATTTACTATATATACAAGTACGTCCTAATTATTATTTACCATTATTGCGTATTCACGTATATGAGTATCTACCTCTCTTCTATTACATATTTCAAATTAACAGTGTCATTATCCGGGCCTGAGATGCACAATACCAGAATCACCTACATGCTCCACGATACACGAAGAAGTCGTTTTATTAAATGTATTTACCATGTCACGCCACATAACCTCAATATTTGTATTTACTTGTTATATATAATTTACCGCTTACTCACTAATATTTATATATATTACCAGAATGTTAGAGGCCTTCGTACCAAAACGACGACGTTTCTTCAAAACACCCTCTCAAATGAATTCGACATAATCGCTCTTACAGAATCGTGGTTAACTGGAGGTATTAGAGACTATGAACTATTTGACTCTCGGTACTGTGTATATCGTAGAGATTGCGGATTACGCTGCTACAGGTCAGCGTCTTGGCGGTGGTGTACTGTTAGCTATTAAACAGGAAGTGACCAGCGTAGCTCGGCCTGAATGGCACTCTTGTGCTGAAGATATTTGGGTTACCATTCGTACCAATGGTACACGTCACCCCATTGTCCATATATGTTGCGTATACATCCCAGGGGGGACCCAACATCAACACCTAATGGAAAATTTCCTTAATATGTTATCATACGTGGTATCAAATCACCCCGCTGATTCATTTGTAGGTGATTTTAATCTTGCTGAAATTTCATGGATACAATCTACATCATCTTCATACTATGTAGCAAGTGATCATTCTACTCATCTCAGTAATCACTTTGTAGACTGTGTGCACTTTATGAACCTCTCTCAATTCAACGGAGAACTAAATTCGAGCGGCCACATTCTTGATTTGATGATGTCTAATTTATTAATCTCCGCCGAACCTAATGACGACCCGCTGGTTCCTGAAGATATACATCACAAAGCTATGTCCATTAATGTGCCATTTCAGGAAACCCTTTCACTGACAAACGTAAAAAGAAAAGTTTTTCTCTATAACCGTGGAGACTATGAATCAATTAATTCCGCTCTAGAACAAGCTGACTGGGCATCCATTTTATCTAACTACCAAATAGAACTAGCTCTTGAACATTTCTATAAATCCTTAAAATTCCTTATAAATCTTAATATTCCTCATAAATTTACGGAGGATTCAAAATATCCTCCATGGTACAATGCCGCTATTATCAAGGTAACCAAGGAAAAATTTTAATATTTTAGTTAATACAAGAGATATAAAAACCGAGCTGACTACGACACATTTTCTCTTCTTCGTAAACGGCATAAAGACTTATGTCGCGAAAATAAATCTCGTTACTTAAGTAATATTGAAAATAACATTTTTTTAAATCCAAAAAATTTCTGGAGCCACGTCAAATCTTCAAATAAATCCCCAGGTGTTCCAAAATGCATGTATTTAGGAGATCTGAAAGCCAACAACGGAAAAGATATTGCAAATTTATTTTCCGAATATTTCAGTTCGGTTTTCAGTACAACCAAAGATATACCTCCCCCCGATCCTATTGGCAACGGGAACCACATATCTAGTATAAGTAGTATTGAGGTGACACAGGAAATGGTATTAAAGTACCTTAAAGAAATTGACATCCACAAAGGCGCTGGTCCTGATGAAATACCCCAATTCTCATAAAAAGATGTGCGCACAATTTAGCCTTACCTTTATCTTTAATTTTTAACCGTTCCCTAACCGAATGCACTGTTCCTCTTACTTGGAAATCCGCATATGTATCTCCCATCGTCAAGAATGGTAAAAAAACTGATATAAAAAATTACAGGCCAATCTCAAAACTTTGCATATTTAACAAAATTTTTGAAAAAATAATTTATGATCAAATGTTTGCTGCTCTTAAGCCTAGCTTGAATACCAATCAACATGGTTTTATTAGTGGTAAATCTACAACCTCAAATCTCTTAACCTTCACAGAGTATCTCCAGGATAACCTGGATAACAGAATACAAGTGGATACTATCTATACCGACTACAGCAAAGCGTTCGACAAGGTTGATCACACCACCTTATTAAACAAACTTTTAAAAATAGGTATTCACGGCGATCTTTATCGTTGGCTCTCTTCTTATATCTCGAACCGTAGTCAAATAGTAGTGGTGGCTGGATATAAATTCGACAGTGTTACTGTTACATCTGGAGTCCCTCAAGGCAGCTTATTGGGTCCCTTATTATTTAATATTTATATCAATGATGTTAGTAATTGTTTTTTAAACTCACAAATCATCCTATATGCAGATGACATGAAAATCTTTTCATCTATAAATTCAATCGAGGATTGTCAGAAGCTGCAGGATGACCTGCATCGTTTGAATGTCTATTGTAATGCCCACTTTTTGGAAATTAATATCTCTAAATGCTTCGTCGTGCGCTTTACCAGAAATAAAAACGTATTTACTCATGATTATTCAAATAATTGTCAACCGATATCTATCAAATCAGAAAGTAAGGACCTTGGGGTCATACTGGATAATAAATTGAATTTTAATAAACATGTCGACCGTATAGTACATAAAGCATCATCTATGCTTGGTTTCGTCATCCGTGCCTGTAAACAGTTCAACGATATTAGCACTTTCAAAACACTTTACTTCTCTTATGTTCGCAGTATTTTGGAAGATGCATCTCAGGTATGAAACCCAGGCTATGCACTACATAAAAACAGAATTGAAAACGTCCAAAATAGATTTTTAAGGTACCTAAACTTCCGCTTTTTTAGATCTCATGTTAGCAATGAAGACTCCGCACAGTTCTTTAATTTACAGACATTAACCTGCCGAAGAAATATAGCTGATTCCGTAATGTTATTTAAAATCGCACGCAACCTAGTTGATAGCCCTGATCTTCTCAAACGCCTACTATTTCATATCCCAAATCGTAACAGCAGACAGCCACTTACTTTTTATATCCCTCATTGTAAAACCAATTCCAAACAAAACTCGTTTATCTACAGATCTACACACTCGTTTAACTTAAATTATTACCATATTGACATTTTTAACTCAACTACACGTGATATTAAATTAAAATCCATCATGCGACCACTCTCAAAATAGTTAACTTAAACCATCTTTTTACCTTTATCCCACTCCTATGTTTCCATCCACCCTCCCCTCCCCCGACTGATATTGTTTAAGCTAATTGATGAAAAACTGTACATTGTCACACTTTACTCATAGTATTTATCATCAGCAGAGGAAAATTTATAATTGGCATAATTTATTGTTTATATTGTTATATATATGAAAATTATGGATTTGCTGTTAATTTTCCCAAAAAAAAGTAAATAAATAATATATTGTTGGTACCAGCAACCGGTGAAAAATTGAGTTGAATTTTAAAAGTCTAACATTAAAATTTAAACAAAAGAGAACAAGCTAGAATTCTGTCTAAAGGAAAATACTATAGATGACTGTTATGACTTATAAGAAAAATTTATCTATTGCAGTGTTTTTTATCCAAGATTTAATATATTTTTTATAAGAGTTAATGTTTTGACATAAAACGGTCTCTTCAAAGGTTATGAAAAGTGAATTATACATTTTTGGTGCAATAAACCTGGTTTTGTAATGGGGTAATTTGTATGGCATATATAGAATTAGCATGTCTTTGGCTAGAACGATTTGAATTTTTCGTGAAGTTTTTTGGACGCATGTAAATAAATTTTAGACATTGAAAACTATAGGTCTGTCTTAGGTCAAAAATATCACTTTCTAGGAACAATTGTTTGGAAGAATAGGTTTTTACTTTTTGGTACATAATCTTGATAATTGATTTTTGTACAATTTACAGAGGTTTTATGTGATTATTGTAAGTTCCACCCCAACCAATAATTCCATAGGAAAGAGATGAGTGAACTAGTGCATTGTAAACAAGTTTCATGATTTTCTCATTTGATTTCTGTTTGAGATTTCATTTATGATGTTCCATGTTTTTTGTGGGTCATTGTGTGCTTTTTGTAGTTGTCGCGAATAGTACTGTTGTTTGCACTTTTTTATTAGAGTGTTTAGGTAATTTCTATATATTGGTTACGCTTCCATTGATTTTGTGTTATATTTTTAGTTATGTAAAGATTTTCGTTATTTTTATAGTATTTGAACAATTTAATTCTATGTTGAATTGAGATTATTAGTCCACGTGTAATCCACGGTTTTATGGGTCTATGTTTACTTTTTGGCACTGGTTTTGATTCATAACTTTTTTCAAAATGTTTTTGAATTGTCTCGTAAAAGTTATTTAGAGATGGATTTGGATCGTCATTAGAGAGCACTGAGATCCATGTTTCGTTTGTCAGTGAGATGTCTAGAGTTAGGTAATTAATTTTAGTGTTGATTTGTTGACAGTTATTAGGCTCTGTGGTTATCGGTGATTTTACAGTACAATGACCATAGAAGGTGGGTCTGTTAAGTCAATTTTTAAAGTGGCAGTTCTGTGCAGTTAAGTTTTATTGGATTTCAGAAATATGTGATCTAGACATGAATCGTTGGGATGATTGGGTCTATTGGTACTGTTTATGTATGAAAGATAACCCCTGGTGTACAGCAAGTTTAAGTATTCATTTGCAATTGGATTTAATAATGAGTTTTGTATATTTATATTTATATCTCATACAATAAAGGAAAAATCGAATTGGTTCATATTGATTCCCATTATAAATTCAATTTCGTGAATAGAGTGGTGGATAAGGAGGGAGATCGATATACGGCCAAAACAGAATATTTTTTCCCCTTAGAGGTTAAAGTTAGATGGGCAGCATTTGAATATTTAAGTTTAAGCGAATTTACGTTAATATTAAAAATTGACTGAGTATTATAAAAAAAAGGGTTAAACTATCGTGTGAAGTATGCCTTAAGGGTATTGAGAAGGTATTAAAATTAGATGTGCTGAAAGGAAGACATTCTCTCAATTGAGTTTCAGTTATTATTATTAGGTCTAGCTGGAAAGATAATGTATTAAAAAGGATACAGAATTCATCAAAGTGTTGGCGTATACTTCTAATATTCATGTTCAAGATGGTGAAGTTGGTATCATTAAAAATTGAGTTAATTTCAGTAGAATTGTCACATTCTTGCGTTTCACGAATAACGTTGTTTTCTGCGTTGTCCATTTTTTCGTTTGAGCCAAGAGAGTTTTTTTTTTACAGAATAAGGGGTTCCAGGTTATTGTAATGGGACATCATTGGAATCCTTTATATAGATAACTGGAGAGTGATGGGATTTTTAAGCAATACATTGCCATTTTTTGTCCATGCAAATTTGTACCCATGGATTTAATAGATCTTGTTAGCCAAAGAAGCTGACTGTTGGAGGGAGTAAGCTTTTCATTGATGTAAATCTTTTTTTCCGAAGAAGAGTAATTCAGCTAGCTTTTTATACCAATAATAATTTAGGCATTCCTGTTCTACCCTATCGTGCAGTCTCTTTTCCTCACTTTCTCTGTCTCCATTATGATATCTCTGTATTTTAATTTTAGTTTATATGTGTACATTCCTGAAGAAGGTTGAGTCCAACCGAAACCGGTCGAATGCAGAAATATATATAAAAATAAAGTGGCTCAAAACAAAAACATTTTTCATTTAAATTATAATGTCAAGCCACAAAGTGATTGCTTCCTTCGATAAAGAAATATTAATTATTTCTTTAATTGCTTTTAGATAAAACAGACTATATGATTTATGCATTTAAATTTTATTATCTCAAAAAATACATTAACGGTCAGCACCAAAAATACACAGTTTGCAGGTTGCCAATTCAAGAAACACTGGAAATGATTTATCCGTAAATTCAATATTATCTTCTGTAGTTAGTAAAATGTGAAAAGGAAATATTTGTATATATATATATATAGAAAAATCCTCAAACTGAATTCCTAAATTTCTATGAAATATGCCTGAAACATATTCCCAAAATGTCGGAAAATATGTCCAGTTTGATAACCGGTGATAGCAATTTTGAACGTTTACGTATTTTATATTGAATTTAAAAGATAACTGTTTAAGGATTACTGTATCTTGAAAACCCATACATTTTTTTAACTACCCATTAAAATTTTCAGCTAAATCTTTTGTGCTTGCTTTAGCAATCTGCATAGCATATCTGAATATCTGCATAGCTCTGAAGTTTTACTTCAAACCAACATGGCTTTTTAGAAGGTAGATCCACTCTCACCAACTTAATTATTTCTGAACAAAGAATTGTTCATTTTATTAATAAAATAATAATAATAATAGTTGGATGACTTGTATAGCGCCGTTTTTGTGAAAAATCACCTCAATGGATGCAATTTTTACTGACTTTAGTGATGCATTTGATAAAGTTTCATACGTAATACTTATAAACAAACTAAAAGCAACGGGATTGTGTTAATATCTTGAGCTGGTTGACAAGTTATCTAAATTCGAGAAAACTCATAGTAAAGTTACAAAATGACAACTATGATTTATTTGAGGCGTCCAGTAGAGTACCTCAGAAGTCTCATCGGGGACCACTACCCTTTCTTCTCTTTATTCATGATATTGTTGATACTTTTGATGATTTTCTTTTTCTCATTTTCGCTGATGATCTTAAAATATTCAAAATTATAATTATTCTCAAATGTCCCAACTCCCAGCCTCATTCTGTATAATGTATGTTCAATTTGTACTGCACGGTCTGTGAGAAATGTGTTCCCACTGACCGGTTGAAACGTGGAATGACTAAATAAAAACGTTGGAGAATGATGACGGTGATAGTCAAAATAGATTAAATATTATCATCATTACATACTCTTTTAGCAGGAGTACCTCGAGGTGGGCAAATACATCCCATCTCATACATTATATATTTAAGTGAAATTCCAAAACCATTAGATCAAAACTCAAAAATAACACAATTTGCAGATGATAAAAATATAATGACAAGTTCAAATGTCGAGGCCACTGCTACACGTCGCCTTCAGCTTCAAGTCACACTAGTTAAAAACTGGTGTAAAACATGGCGATTTTATATTTACCCCATGAAAAGCGTTAGGGAACGTTTAGCTATTATTCGTGAGAAGATGATATTCTCACGAAGAATAGCTAAACGTTCCCTAACATAATACTGTTTGGAGAAAAGGTCCCCTGGGAAAAATCAGTCAAATACCTAGGATTAATACTAGATTCTAAATTAACGTGGGAAAAACACATAAATGATAAAATAAAATCAGCTAATTAGTCAATAACCGCTTTCTACCCCATGCTAGGTAGAAATCGCCGATTATCAACAGTCAATAAAATTCTCCTTTACAATGCCACCTTAAGGACCGTCTTTACATACGCAGCACCCATATGAGGATCCACACTTCACCAACATGTTAACAAACTACAAACCCTGCAAAATAAAGCCATTAGCGTTGAATGCGCCAAGGTGCATCAGGGTTAACACTCTACACGATGACACAAACATTCCTCTAATAAAGTATCTTATAGTATCACATTCTGAAAAGTTTTATATCGGACTAGCCGGACATGAAAACGCTTTAAAAAACACTCTCCACTAAACACAGTGAAAACGAAATACATAAATGCAAAAAAAAACGCAAGTCAATTCTCCGTAGGGAGTGAAATCCTGTCCCTAAAGTTGCAGTATAGTTATTGAGTTTCAAATCATTATCTTACTACCCCAACAAAAATCAAAAGTAAACTGTATTTAGATAATCATTTTTCAATTAGTCTAGAGTCAGAAAACTTTTAGTTTAGGAATTCTGTATGCAATTCATCAGAATCAAAATAAATAAAGATAACCAGATCACCAGTAACCGCCCGCTCGACAAGACCTCGTGCTCTCTTCGCCTACTTCCACTCCGACTTCTGCTCTACTCGCTTTCTTTCTCTCTGACTAAGGCCTTCCCTGGACCATCGGACAACCACCTATTTATTACTGGACCCAGACCAAGCATCATCATACAGACAAGGCCCCGAGCTCTACCTATAATTCTGCGCAAATCGGGTTTTTGTATATATTATATTTGTTCATTTTACAAAGTGTATGGAGGTCGGAAATAAGGTTTTATCGGAGTGTTTATCCACCCATTACAAGGGATCGACACAGGTTGTGCTTTCTCCTCTCCCAGCCCTCTCCCAAGATCGGGATCATCTGCCCCTACAGTTCTCCTTTGTGCCATACGTCTGGTACAGTGTGAATATAATAAACTGAATTTAAATATAAAAAATGATAAACTTTAACATTTTGCAGAAATAATATCAACTTTTTTTTTCAATATTCTATTAATTGAATAACCCTTGAAAAATTATCCGATATTAGAGATCTGGGTGTAATTTTTCATGTTTCTTCCCCAAATTGATGAGGATCACAAACAAAGCTATGAGGATGTTGAGTTTTGTATTAAGAACAACTTGTAAATTTAAATCAATATTTCTATTCAAAATTCTCTTTACTACACTGGTTGGAAGTCACTTAGAACTTGATTCTACTCTCTAGAGTCCACATTATAAAACCCGTATAGATAAAATTGAGAGAGTACAATATAAATCTTTGAGATTCATCAACTATATATAAATTGATGATTATCTATTAAATTTCCTTACAATTAAAAAAATATCCGATAAAAGAATTGCATTCACCTACATTTCGTACTTTCTTTACAATAACATCTGAATTTTTTTTTCCCATATAAAACAGTGCACTTTATAATTATGTTTTATTGTATTACCGTTGTGTAAAAGCCTTTGTTAAGGCGAATAACTAAATAAATAATTAATATTTAGTGCTGGTCCTTAATATGTGTATGGTATGTAGAAATAATTAGCCGCTTGAGAGTTTTTACTGCCCTTTCGCACTGATTATCTAAATTTACGAGCAGTAAATATAATAATTAAAAAACAGCAAATCCAATTTTGACTTTTACAGCAGAAAAATACGTTATGATTTGTTCGAAAGCACTGAGGTAGGTATATAAATAGAGTCCGCGTTCTGAGCAAAATTACAAGTCAATTGCAAACTAAACTAAATCTTTAGTTGTGCATTTTGTACCAGTATCGAGATGGTGTCGTCACTAAGCAAGAGCTTCGCCTTGCTCTTGTTCGTTCTACCCGAGCTACTAGCCGCTACAGATACCATCAAGTTTAAGCCTCTATCCCAGGAAATGATTGACCACATCAATGCCCACGCAGGGACATGGACAGCCGGTAGAAACTTTCACCCTGATATCGATTTTGAACACATTAAAGGGTAAGGGAACAATTAATTACAATTTTCTGACTATACTTGACAACCATATTCATTCTTGACATCCCAGCCAAGTTTCTATAAGTGGAAAATATATGAAAAAATACATAAAATATTTTTAAAAAAAGTTTCATCCGAATAACTACGGACATAAAAGCAACAATAATGATTGAGAAATACCTTCATATATAAATAATCACCTCTTCCCGTAGTATATTGATCTAGTAAGATTTTAATGACCTTTGTTGATCCACCTTTAACAGCGTTTATCTTAGTTCCGATGGAATACATCTGTACGAGTTAGCAACGGTGCCGTAATCATTACCAAGGTTGCCAGTTTGCAACTGACCCCAGTTGGTATATTCGTCATCAAAATATTAGAAATTTGCTCCAGTTTAACGGTTATTTTTTTTTAAATTTATTCTCCTTTGGTTGCTCTGTTTGATGTGTACTCAGTTTCTAGATACAAGTTGATCTTGATTTGAATATTCAGTTTCTAGATACAAGTTGATCTAGATATGAATATTCAGTTTCTAGATATAAGTTGATCTATATATGAATATGTATTCAGTTTCTAGATACAAGTTGATCTAGAAATTAAAAATGTGATAAACTCAGAGAATTCAGTAGTTTTGTCGAAACTTACGAGTTTTTTTTTAATATTTGCATAAATCAACAAAATAACATGATTTTCACATTTTTATGCATTCCTAGAGATTTTCAGTGACTTTTCTAGCGAGTTTTGATTTTTTGACCAGTCTAGACTATTGCGTTTCTTCCTCGAGAAATAGATGAAAATGGTATTTAATAATGTATAGATTAAAATCGATTGTCCGTTCTTCAATTCGCGGTAGTAAGATGAAAAATTTAAATGAGCATATAGGTGATATTTACTTCTATATTGGAAACTAAATGGAATTGGAATAAGCCGGTTTTTAAAGTTTCACCATAATTTGACTTGAATAGTTTACGTGAGCAATCATGTAAACGATTTAGATTTAAAGGTGCCAAAAAGAGTTTTTCTCCATGAAATGGCAATCAAGGTTAATTTTTCAAGTATAGTGGAATGTTGCATGTTTGCAAATATTGCCCTCAATTGAGCTAGATTAGAAATTTTATATTTTTATTGTTTATTTTATAATGTTCATAAAACTATCAAATAAGCTGTCATCAACGACATCAAACATATCTACGTGAAAGAAACAATATTCTAATGAATGACCTAATAATTATAGTATTTTCTCTTGCATTCTCTTAGAGCGCCCCTGCGGTGATTTTTCACAAAAACGGCGCTATACAAATCATACAATTATTATTATTATTATTACTATTATTATCTTATATCCCAGAGATAATACTAAACATTATAAATTCGTAGGTATAGGTAAATTATGTTTCTTAAACTGACTTAAAATATACGACTGTGATATCATCATCATCTACTACATCAACTTTAAATTTAACGTACGTATATCTCATTCCAACTATGGTTTACATTCCCCAATACTACGTTCACACGGTCTTGATATAAATATTTAAACGATATGGATGTATGAATTACTGCATCTCGTTACTGAATATGTTAACTTCATATCACGGAATAATTATGAATACAAATATTTCTAATTACCGCCATCTTTCAGATATTAGGTAAACCTTTGTCAAAAAATCATTGTTTTGAAAGTCAACAACAGTGCTCCATATGTAGGAAATACTTGACTTTTAATTGGCAGAACACCTAATTTCATTATTTATGTATTTGTTTGCTGTATTTTGTTACCTATTGTTTATTTATAATTTTTTTTATTATTTTTCATTTTTGAATAATGTAATTTCTCAAAAAGATGTATTATTATATAAAAGCCCTTCGGGCGTCGAAATAAACAAATGATAAAAAAAAAAATTAACGATACTTGTAATACGAAGAGGAGGTTAAAACTTCCCAGGGTTAGGACGCTAATTAGAAAATGTCGTGATTATATGCAATTAAAGCTCTTTTCTTATGTATTTTGCAAACTTATTTCCATTTCAGTTTGATGGGAATCAAGGAGGGAGGACTGAAACTACCTGAGAACAGGTTGGCGCTGACCACTCCCCTTCCGGAAGAGTTTGACAGCCGCGTCGAGTGGCCCTTCTGTCCAACCATCCAAGAGGTCTGGGATCAGGTAACAACTAATTCTTTTAGTTCATATAAAGCGATAGACGACAGCATATTTTATTCGAGTCGGACGTGTTCTTACGATTTTAATATTTATAAAAAAAAAACTTGACATGCCGACCAGGAGGCCTATTCTGGTTTTTTAATTCTCACAGAATTATTGAAAATCATTGGTGCATCACACAGACTTAACTTGTGTAGTTTTTGGCATAGTTACTTTATAAAAATCACTATTTCGTTGATTCGGTTAATTTAATAACATTTTTATGGGACAAATAAGCCACCAATAAAACTAAATGGTAAAAAGTCACTCACTGATAATGTGTAAAATCAGGGAAAAGATAGATAATTCATATAAGCAATCACATGTAAAATCTTTTAATATAACAGTTTGTAAAACCTCTTATGGACAAAGAAGTTTTGAATACAATGCTACTGAGCTATTCAATTCCCCACCTAGTGACATCAGAAATATACAAAACAAATGTGTCTTTAAAATTCAGAACATTGATAACACCCAATAAACCTGTCAACTTCTAATTTATTTCATGCCTTTAAATTAATATACTTAATAATTTTTTAAAGGGCTGCAATCCTATTGTTAAAATGCACTATAATAGATTATCACGCCAAATGAGAGATGCTCTAAGCGAATTCCACCACGATCGTTGGCATGAGTTCATCTCTTCTCTAGAAAATTCTCAACACCAAGTGAACTTCAAAAAATTATTAGCTCTCTTAAGACTAAAAAAGCAGCCCGACCGGACGGCATATCAAACAAAGTTTTAAAATGCCTCCCGTTAAAAAGCTTCTGCGCCTTAACAGCCATTTACAATGCGTCACTACGACTTAGTTGTTTTCCTAAAGCATTTTAACAATCAAGTGTAATCTTAATACCTAAACCGGGCAAAGACCCACTACTAACCACGAACCATCGTGCAATCAGTCTCCTTCCTTGCTTAGCTAAAGTTCTAGAGAAAATCACCCTCATTCGATTAGAATCATTTATTCATGAAAATAAATTTTTTAAAATTTTCCAACACGCCTTCCGACCTGAACATTCATCAATTGATCAACTTCTCCGCGTAGTCGAGAACATAAGTGAAGGCCTCAACATAAACAAACATACGGTGATCCTTACGCTCGATATAAGACAAGCATTCGATAGAGTATGGCATAACGGCTTATTGTATAAAATGTATCTTATGGGCTTTCACATCTTATTTATTAAAATGGTATATGGCTACCTTACAAATCGTACTTTTAGAGTAAAACTAGAACGTCCACTAAAAGCCGGTGTCCCCCAAGGTGGTTCACTGTCCCCAAATTTGTTTAACGTATACTCTAGCAATATCCCCCCACCAATTAACCACAACGTTAAAATTTCACAATTCTCCGACGATACCAACGTAATCTCAAGTTCTACTGTCGCGACCACTGCTACACGCCGCGTACAGCTCCAAGCCACTCTAATCGAAGATTATTGTAAAAAATGGAGAATTTCCATTGATCCCACCAAAAGTGCTGCGACAGTCTTTTCACGAAGACTGCCAATACGGCCCCCGAATATAATACTGTTTGGGGAAAAGGTTCCATGGGAAAAAGCTATTAAATACCTCGGAGTAACCTTAGATTCCAAATTAACGTGGGCTGAACACATCAAAGAAAAAGCCAAATCAGCAAATAAATCAATAGCAGCACTCTACCCCGTGCTGGGTAGAAATAGTCGACTATCATCAGACAATAAATTACTCATCTACAAGACGACCATAAGGCCGGGCTTTACATACGCAGCACCCATTTAGGGACATGCTGCTCACACACACTTAGATAAACTACAAATCCTGCAAAACAAAGCCATTCGACTAGCGTTGAATGCGCCGAAGTGGATCAGGGTTACAACTCTACACAAAAACGCAAACATTCCCCTGATAGAGGAACTAATTTTATCATACTCGGAAAAATTTTACGCCGGTCTAGCCGGACATGAAAATCCAATCATTAACTCTCTCGCTCAATATAGCAAGATAGAAATAAAAAAATACAAAAGACCTAAAGCAATCCTCCGTAAGGAGTAGGCATTTAAACAAATAAAAATAAAGAAAATAATAATTCCTACCCCAAGTCGCAGAATAGTTTTATGTTTCATTTCACATCACCATAATAATAAAAAAAAACCATCCACGTAAAGTTTCAATAGAAAATCCATTTTTGCAATTATGCTAGAGTCAGTAAACACATTGTTCAGGAACTCTGTCAATAAAAAATATCCAAGTCCAAGTTTGGGTTAGGTTAGGTTAGGTCAGGTAAAGAGGAGCATGCATAATGCCATTGTGTGCAAGACGATACAGCCACGCAAAATGTTGAATTTTCCGATATGATTCTGCGTCTGTGTTCCGATGACTAATGTAAGAATGTATGTTGCATGTTGGGATGCAGGGATCTTGTGCCTCTTGTTGGGCCTTCGGAGCAGCGGAGGCCATGTCCGACCGAGTTTGCATACACTCTAAGGGCGAGAAAAAGGTGAAGATCTCGGCTGCAAACCTTCTGGCGTGTTGCGACAAATGTGGAGGAGGTTGCAGAGAAGGCTCCTCAGGTAAATTAACTAATTTCTTCTTCATAAGGAACATTTTCAGTCATTTTTCCCGGATCGACTTATTCACAGCTTTCACAATCTTATATCGATTGTGAAAAGATTTTCTCAAGGATTACACACTGCATTAACCATAGAGAAAATTATATATAGAGATGCCCTAACACGCAAGGGAAGAAACCAAGAAGGGGGGCGAGTGTCGAGCCAGGCGTGCCGCCAATTTAAGGAAAAAAGCAAATAAGTATAGGGTTTCGGCTTGTTTACAATAAAACGAGTATTTCTACCGACCCTTTTATGAATATTTTATAATTATTTACCGCAGTTCAAAACACGCGAAACAAACGTGGACGGCAGTGAACGTTGCCAAAATGGATGTCACGAAATGGTACGTTAGGGCAAGTCTGTTAATTCTGACGTCAGTGGCGTTAAAATATATTTTTATCGATTGAATAATCGGTAAATCGTATTCAAAAGTATTTCTATAATAATAATAATAATCGGATGATTTTTATAGCGCCGTTTTTGTGAAAACTCACCTTAAGGGCGCTATAAAATAACACAATCTTAAAAATTATTGACAAATGCAGAAAATATTTAATAATGAAATTACAGGTGCTTGAGATGTTAAATGCAGACTGGTTGGTTTTCGAATGACATGCTGATACGCTGACAATACAGTGCCAATGTAGTTTGTTTTCTCGTATACTATATATACTATATATAACAACAATAACACCGCTGCACAGAATACCGCTATTAAATTCACTCCCGTTTAAAACTATATAAATAAATATTTTTCACATATTTGTGTTAAAATAATACTATAACATACGTGCAATTACATTATCAGTGTAATAAAGAAGTTTCGAGATATTTCAAAGTCTCAGTGGGAACCAAAATCTAAATTTTAAAATCTGATTTACTGTCAAAATAATTGACAACTCGCCGATCACTCAGTCCTAACACTGTCAGTGTATGTGTGCATGTACGTGTGCGTGTAAGCCGACTCTACGTTGCAAGCATCGAACAATAGTCCGCCTATACGACGCAGGGCCGCTAAACCTTTTCGGACCGGATCTCGCAGAAATAAGATGGACACCTGTGATACCTATTCTTTTATCACTTTGGCAAATAATATTATACATACTTTAAATACTACTATAATGGATCCAACAAACAAATTCAACAAAGAACAAATGGGAAAATTGACACCCAAACTCTCGGAACTACTGGGAAATATAAGCCTAGTTGCAGCTAAAATGGGCTTTTTAGAAGGTGAACTTAAGACTTATCAACGTATCTCAGAGAACCAGCCGCTCCAGCCTCTGCCCCAGTCCCTGCCAAATACTGCCAATCATGGGGTACAAATAGCTCAAATGTGCGAAGCAGCCGACGAGTTAGAGGAAAGAAAGGTGAGAGCAAACAATTTAATCATCACAAATGTACCCGAAAGCACATTGGTGAATCAATTGGACCGAGTCAATCAGGACAAACTGGAAATAATAAAAACACTTACCAAAATAGACAACATGCTTGTCGAAAACTCTGTAAACGTTTTCCGTATTGGCGTGGTAAAACCAAATAAAATCAGACAACTGAAAGTTATACTTAACAATCTGTCGCAAGTCTTAAATATATTGCGTAGAAAAAACCTAACATTGTCAAACACTGAATATAAAATTTTTTCCGACCAAACTCCGTTACAAAGGCAATATCTATATGATCTGAGACAATCCCTGGCAAGCCGTACCCTGGAAGGGGAAGTAGGACTGACAATAAAATTTATTAATAACAAACCATCGATAATAAAAAATGTCTCAAAAAACCTAATCCCATAAATGGATGCTGCCCAAGTAGCCGAAAATGCCGGACCAAATGCCCTGAAAAAATAAAAATCTACTAACAAAATAAAAGAGGACTTCGTACGAAACTACATGATCTTAAAACAGGAGTACCTTTACACAGACATGATATATTCATCCTTACTGAAACTTGGCTCGTCCCAGAAATAAAGTCTCCAGAACTTGGTTTTACGAACCACAAGATATTTCGGTGCGACAGAAACTCAAAATCTAGGACCAAATCAAGAGGAGGCGGAGTTCTGATAGCAACTAAGGAAACTTTATCAGTAAAAAAACTAAACACACAAAATAGCTCGCTGGAACAATTATTTGTGCAAATTATTACCCCCATGGAAAAAATCATCATTGGAACATTATACATACCGCCAAACTCTGATATTCAAACATACAAGAAACACTGTGAAGACATTAAATTTCTCATTTCAAAACATCCTACATCTAAAATTATTATCATCGGTGATTACAATCTTCCCAATTTGAAGTGGAATTTTAGTGACAATGGCTATATTATAAATGAAAGTTGTAATGACCCAGCACGTGAAGTGATAGATACGATAAACTATTTGAATTTACATCAACATAATTTTGTGTACAATACGTGTGACCGCCTTTTAGATCTAGCTCTCTCTAACTGCTCTAAACTGTGTGTTGAAAAGTCAAACGATCCGCTCATATCGGTGGATAGTCATCATCCTCCCCTACACATTACAGTTAATATGTACATATACAAACCCACATTGAAACAAACAACACTCAACTTCAAAAAGGCCGATTATGATTCTATTAATTACCAGTTCAGTAATACTGATTGGACTTTCTTGAGTGATGATAGTAATATCGAACAAACCTTAGAAAAACTTTATCAAACATTTTCCAACAATATAAAATCTTATGTACCATCGTATGCACCAAAACACAGAACATATCCAATTTGGTTCTCCACGGACCTTATATTACTGCTCAAACAAAAAAACAGTTACACAAAATTTTTAAACTTACTCACCTAATCGATGACTACTCAAACTTTTCAGCAACAAGAAAAAAATGTTAAATACTATCCAAACTGTGCTATAAAGCACACACCACCTCTATTGAGAAAAATGCACTGGAGTCAAAAAAACCTGTGGAATTTTGTCAAAAAATTAAACAATGAAAGCTCAGACTACCCCCCTACAATGCACTATGAAGGCAAAATAGCTAATAGCACCATCGACATTTTTAATTTGTTTGCGGATCATTTCCAAAGCGTATTCGAAGACGAAATATCTGAAAATAAAATACCATCATATACATATCATAACACGTTACATTTACAGAACTACCACATTACACGAGAATCTTGCCTAAATAAAATACTTTCCCTTGACCCCAACAAATCTGCAGGCCCAGATAACATTCCGCCAATATTTTTTAAACAATGCGCATCTACAATATCAAGTCCACTTCCCATATTATTTAACAATTTACTTTCTTCTGGACATTTTCCAACTCGTTGGAAATCTAGTTATATTACCCCAATTTTCAAAAAAGGTGATGACACAGAC